>MU263090.1:0-49631 GCA_020310875.1 Ceratopteris richardii | reverse complement strand
CCCCCCCCCCCCCCCCCCCCCCCCCCCCCCCCCCCCCCCCCCCCCCCCCCCCCCCCCCCCCCCCCCCCCCCCCCCCCCCCCCCCCCCCCCCCCCCCCCCCCCCCCCCCCCCCCCCCCCCCCCCCCCCCCCCCCCCCCCCCCCCCCCCCCCAAACACACACACACACACACACACACACACACACACACACACACACACACACACACACACACACACACACACACAACTCCCCCTACTCCCCCCACTCCCCCCTCCCCCCCCCCCCCCCCCCCCCCCCCCCCCCCCCCCCCCCTTTTCCCCCCCCTTTTTCCCCCCCTTTTCCCCTCCCCCCCTCTTTCTAATTGTATTCTTTTAGGAATTTATTCATCATTCATTGTATATGTTCATGAATAATATTTCTATAGACAAAATTCAAATATCATAATATGATCAAACCATTAACCCAAAATGATAAAAATTGTGAAAAAATGGTGTTTGAGATATCCACATATTCTTGAATTTCTCAAAGAGAGCATTCCAACCATATCCAATGCTTGCCCATCACTAACTCTAAGACCATCAAATCACAAACCCAAATTTCTGCACATTAAGTGAAAAACACATGAGTTTCATATTCCATGTGTCAAAACTCGATTTAAAGTTAATAAATCAGATCCAACGGCTAATATGTGTGACATGTCATCAAAAAAAAAAATGCACACAAAATTCAAATCATAGCTACCCAAAATAAAGCCATGCGAAAAAATTACTTGGCTTTTTGGGCTTTTCCATCGGAGTTTCTCTTGGCTCTTTACATCTATATAAGAACTTGTATTTGTTGGAAGTATGGTAGGCCCAATAAATCAGTCACATGTTAAATCCAGGATCTGCCTTAACCTTAGAACATTACACACCTTAACTTGATCAAGAGAGATATGTGACAATGGAGAGAGATAAGAAGACAATTATGAAAGTGCAGCAGCTTAAGGCTACTACACACACTAATAACGAAAAATGTCAACTACAATGTGTGTGATACAAAAACTGAATGCAAGCTGAACCTAAGGGTGCTAGTTACAAAAATTGTGTGAAATGTGAAGAAGAGGTGTAAAGTGAGTGAATATATGCAAAAATAAGGATATAAACTATTCCAAACGACTGGTACAACAACAACACAAGAAGAATCTCTAATGTAGGATTAGCCTTTTGAGGGTCAAATTCGAGCCAAATGGTAAAGTGTTATATATCATTAGAAAGCTCTTCAATGGTGCCGTAAAAATTTCGACCATATTTGACCAAGTCCTAAAATAAGGATTGTTGGAATTTTGCAACTTTGGGACATTCTGACATTGTTTTCCAATAGTATTCTTGCACACACATCATCAACTCTACTACTCATACTTGGCATGGAGCTTGGAGGTGTGTGTCTACCACACGCTCTAGGAGTGTATGCTCATACACTTGAAGATCTCTCTATTCTTGTGAGAGAGGGTGCTTTGGAGAACTTACCTAAGCCCCGTCACACCTTGTTTGTCACCCTCACATGCTCTTTGGTATTGATGGGTTGTGACTATGTCATGCTACCATGTTTATGTAAATTGGAGCATATCATCATCTTGTACATGTATCATCATTAATTGGAGCATATAAATTTTCGTCTACATCTTGTGTATTTTCTTGAGTCTATGTGTGTATGTTCTCTCATATGCATTACAATTTCTCTATCTTGGTCTGCTATTTGCTAACATTCGCTTCTCAATTGAGGCAAAGATATGTGGAGCCAAGCTACATGAAGCCATCCTGAAGACAATTGACAAAGCAAAGAGATACAGCTACTTATAGATGTTATGGAGCTCGTGATAAAGTGTTCACTGTATCCTGCTTAAGTTGTTTACCTTAAGAAAGGAAACCGCGAGTGCATTGTTTTGAGCTTGCTATATTCAACTATTTTCAATTCAACTAGTTGGCTCTTATCCTTACACCAATTGTTTGTTTTAGTCATGGCATGAAAGATATGCAGAATGTATAGTGGTACACATTTTGTGTGAAGCATATGAACTACACAAATGCAGTATTTTCCCTCTTGGAAACTGAGTATTTAAGCATGTTGTTATGATTATATATGTATGTCTATGTAAAACATACTGCAATATCAATAGATTCTTACATACACTGCATTGCTTAATGGATGCAGTCTTCTAAGTTGATTCCAAAGAAAAAGTTCAATGCCATGGTGAGGATCATAGTATGTGTACTAGTCCGAATAGGGATGTTTTCTTAAAAACTATGAGAAGTATATTTGATCGTGCTTAGTGAAATGAATATCTAGAATGTGCTTAGCAATACCATTTACGAACACTCCGCTCATGGTCTTGGAGTGATTTGGAGGTTAGCTCTTTCTATACTTAGGAAGCAAAGCTTTTTATGATTTAGAGCAAAAACCATACCTTTGCTCAAAATTCTCCTGAGAGCATACTCTCATGAGTTCTCAAAGAATAATGCTACTTTTGTCTGGGCATTAACGTCCTCCACCAGTTCATGAAGTTGAAACTAATTAGAAGGTGGCAGTTAGAGGGTATTTCTAAGGCGCTTTACTTGAGAGTAACTTATATTTTATGACTAATTTGACAAAGTCATCTCTCAGGGCTATAGTTGATTCAATCTTGCAATACAATGCATTGTGAATAGTTAGCAAGGCAATGCATTGTGAATAGTTAGCAACACAAGGCATTGTGAATAGTTAGCGACAGCACAACAGTCAGCTTTCCAATTTTAAGGAAATAAAAGAGGCCTCATCAAAATCGACCACATCTAGTTTACATGAAGGGCATGTTCCAAATGGGTGCAACTTGCAAGTAATCTTATGGCATGTGATTGCATCATTAAGAAATATATGTTTTTGGATAATATCACTGCAGATAGAGATGGCTATGACTATGATTCACATTATTTTTGTGTTTATCTCCATTGAAGATAGACTAAGATGTTTCTTTGATTGTAACTTTTTCAGATTTGGCAGTTGGAGTACCTAAAACACTGAGACGCTCCTCTGGGTCATTTGTCGAGTCATCCCCAGGAATAAAACCTGGAGAATTGATATCTTGCATTCGTCTACGAATTCCGTGTGTTTCCAGAATGTGGAATATCGAAAAATATATGAATTCATTCCGCATTAAAGTTGAATTAGTGGAACCGAATACTTTTTATGCTTCACGGAAAGCTGATGTCTGCTTTCATGGGTAAGAGGTGACATAATGTAAGACTCTTATTTGATCTCTTTTAGTATTATCTTGTCTAAGATAGATCAAATCTTCCTCAGAAATGAATCCCTTGGATTGGGCCAATGTTCAAAGGAAAGCTGGAAGGCACTGGAAAAAGGTTCTTGGGATGCATGGATGTCTCCCTTTGAGACAAAATATCTCGATTTAAGGATACACGATTCCATTTCTGATATGCAGTTGTTGGTATCAGTGGAAGAAGGTGATGCAATCCTGATTGATTGATTGTTGACAAAATAATTATAAATCACCATTAACTAATGGCTTTGATATTTTGTAGAGTTCTGGTCATTTAGACTAGTGTTCATGATATCTGGGGTAATTCTGCTGTTTGTTGCACCCATTGTGAGCAATTGGGTGCCATTCTATTACAGCAGTGCGATGTTGCTTGGGGTCCTTATGATATTCATAATACTCTTATTTCAGGTAGGCTTGTTGACTAACATTGAACTTGGCCCTTATTTTACCATGCATTTTAAAAGATCGACTCAATCTCTCCGTTTTGTTTTGGTCGACAAAGGGTATGAAATTGCTTCCCACTGGGCGAAAGAGTACTCTTTACATTGTGTTATATGGCTCTGTGGTGAGTTCATAACTTGTTTTTGGAAACATTCAACTTCATAAGGAAGGAAATAAAGACCGTCTTTTGCATTTGGTCTTCATACAGGTGGGCATAGGAACTGTGATTGTACGTTACTTTAATGGGCTGGTTGCATCTATTTCAAAGGAGCTTGGTATCAGCAGCGAAGCATACAATCCTGTAATTCTCTTGCCTTCTTATATTCATAGCTTTTGTTATGCTCTCTTGTGTTACTAGGTCCATATATAGTAAGAACTGTTTTTTTTTTTACTGGAGCATACTCCTCACCTGACTTAGTGTTTGAAATGCTTGTCTCTGACCTTGCTCTTCTGAAGCTGAAGTTTTAGCTCTCTTTTTTTTTTTTTTTTTGGGGGGGGGGGGGGGGCGCTTAACGGAAGTACGTGACGCTTGTTGTCTATGAAAAAAACAGCAAGCTAAAGAATTTGTGTGAATTGCTTGTATTTATAACCGAATCTCAGATTTCTTTGATGTGGTGCACTTAGCTGGTTCATATTCTGAAGACTGGACTTGAAAGTTTCCTTATATTCAGAATTTAGGAACTTAGGACCATTCTTGCCATGTTCTTGATAGGTAGGTATATTCATTCTGTTGGCCATTGGACTCATGGGAGCATGGCTGGGTTACTGGGGAGTGCGCAAAATGGTTCTTGCAGAGGATGGTACTATTGATGTGGGAACTGCTCAGTTTGTCAAGTGGGCTCTCAGAATAATTGGATCTGTCATGATTTTGCAGGTATGTAACTATCATCTCTAGATTTTTTTTGAACTGATTTGGGCTTGATGCAATAACCAGTGTATTCTTTATTCGATGTGCTGGACCAGAGCTCTCATGATCCTTTATTGGCAGTTTTGGCTTTGTTGGCTAGCCTATTGTTATGTTGGGGTGTCACCAAGGTGAATTTGCAGGAATTTTTGGATGGTTGTGTTGGAGCAATTGCATCCTTGCGCGAGTAGGTGTTTGCTTTATGCAGGGTGGATAATTTTTTTATGTACAAATATGAGGGTCCTCAACATTGCGTTGAATGCATGAATGCAGGCACCTGTTCTCTCGGGATGTTTACAACTATGAAAGCAAGGGTCTTACTACAGATTTCCTGCAATCACCAAAAACAGAATTTCTTCGCAGGGATGACACATCATTTTTGAGATTCCAGAGGAAATCACCATACCATGCTTCTCCTTTATCTTCAAGTAGGGCTGAGAGTAAATTTAATTTTACATTTACATGGATGCTAGATGACGATGTTTTGAGTAGCAATTGTTTATCTGCATAATATTATATTATCAGGGTGTGTTTTGCAATCTTCCTTTCCTCAGAAAACATGGTGTGCAGTATCTTATACTGTGCATAATATCATATTGCTAGATGGAAATGTTTTGAGTAGCAATTGTTTATTTGCATAATAACATATTATCAGGGTCTGTTTTGCAATCTTTCTTTCTTAGGAAAGCATGGATTGCAGTTTCCTAATCTCAGCAATTTGTATGGTGTCTGATAACTAACCTTTATAAATACAGGCCATATATATTATACTGCAAAGGGGAATAATAAGGAACAAAAAGCGTGATCACCCTTTTAAACCGAGTTTCTATGGTTATAACATTATCGACTACTTTTATGACTAGTTTTATGTGATTGTCAAGTCACTTGAGGGTTTGAATGCACCTGGTAATTTTTGGGATTGAAGGACTTTGTCATCTTTCAGGCATAGCTATATGTTATTTGCAGCTTTCTACCATTGTTTTTAAGGTTGATGCTTGGGCCATGCTTGGATTAACATCAGAAGTGATATACAGGCTTCTGCATGCTTCATGGACTTTGAAGCCTTAGAATGACATTTTTGTTTGTGCATCAATGCATCTGTCCATGCATAGCATCTGCACAACATAATTGCAAAAAGCTTGGTGAGTCCCTCCCCTCCTCCTCCTCCTTCCTCTTCCTCTTTCTCTCAGTAAAAAAAAAGGAAAACACATGTATGCATACTAGTGTTTGTTTAGGGTTGCCCATGTTTTCAATGTTGCATTTTCCAATATTTTTGCCTTGTGAGGAGTGCCTGCTTGAAACATAGAAACTAAGCTTGACGTTTTATGCTGGAGATTTTAATCACATTATCCTTACCATATTCTGCATAAGCTGTTTGTGCATGCATTTTTGGTACACAGATTTTTTTCTTGACAGATACATGTTTATATTCTTCACAGATACACAGCTTCAGCATTTTTGGTAGAATATAGGGTGTAATAATACAATCTCATGCTAGTTTCTGTTTATACTGTCGACCAAAATGTCTTTCCTGTTATTCTTTCAGACTATTTTGCTTACATAGTCTATTGGCTGCAGGGATGCTTAATGGAAGCCCTTTTGGTAGCCCTAATCCAGACATCACTGAGCAAGAGTACTTGTCAACCTTTCATAAGACACCAAAGAGGCATGCAATGAGCCCAAATGAGTGGACTCAAGTTACAAAGCAGCATACAAAAAAGGCCATTCAAGAGTTGGCTGCATCTCCAAAGTTTGCTGAATGGTTTGCTAAAAATGCTGATAGGGTGTTGATTGCTCCAAATGAACATAGAGAAGGCAGATCAGCAATGGAGGTACAAAGTACTGCATATATGCCTGCTGCTGATGAACATGCTCCGAATACTCCACGGTGTTGGAGATTATTTTCTTGATTTAGACAACTGTTGAGTTTATGTTGCTTGAAAGAGTCAAATGGCATGCTGTTTCATACAATAGCACTGATCTTGGCGAAGCGTTAGTGATGTCACTCAAAAAAATGCAAATGTGACATTCCATATCAAATGATTTTCTTGGTGAAAAGCCAACTGAATATACCGCAATTTGCATCACGATCAGCTTAGATTGTACATATACATACTTTTCTCAAATATCTCATAGTGCAACAAAAATATCAGACTCATGACTTGAACAGATTGTTCCTGTGATCTCTATTTGTAATCTTCCACACAGATTGTAAAGTTTGTGCCTGATGACCTCATGGCCTTGAGTTGTCCAAGGCCAAGCTAGAAGCTCTTGGAAACATAGATGATTATTTTTCTGCAGAGCTCTTTTCTGCTTTTTTGGTGTAACATGCAGTGGGTGCATTAATGTCCTGATTCATCGAGTGCCTAAAAATTCTCAATCCTCCCGTCCTTACCATTTTGTTCCAAAATCTCATTCTTTTCAAGTGTTATTCTCAACTTCAACAACCAAAAAGAAAACTTGAGAAGAAAGGTTTTCTTGTGAGATTTAAAAAAAAAAAAATTCGCAGGACAATCAATGATATATTAACAAGGAGAGAGAATAGGGCGGAGGGACACCCATCAGAAACAAAAGGTCAGGCTTCAGCAGATACAAGAGGTACAAGTAATGAGAGGGGTCACCAGACTAAGAATCTGGAGACAAAATTCTGAGGATGTCAGGCTTCTGTAGAAGACCTGCGGGATCGAGGGGCCAATACAGAGGGCACAAAGGAGGGGCCAACACAGAGTGAGCCAGGAGGTGCTAGAAAGACAGGTTGATGTCCGCTTCTTGATGGAAACATCCATCTTTGATTTTGTGGAGGAAAGTGAGCTGATGAGAGCCTTGCTCCATGTACGCCAGATGTTGGACAAGCTTTCAAGCGTGTCCATTTCAATAGTTTTTTTGATAGTAGTGACTTTTACCATCCTATACACATACCCGAGAGGTCCATAGCGTAGTGCTCTTGAATAAATTTCTTCCTTGCCAACCAAGGTACCGTCCGCAAATTCTTCATCAGAGTAGCACTCAAGGCAGATGATTTCTTTATTGGATCCGGGAGTTCTGCAAAAAACTAGGGGTGAGAGAACGTCTTAAACCAGAAAATCCCTCAGGGTGAGTGCCACAGAAAATCAAAGCATTCCTTTCTTTCCAGATGAGATATAAAAGCTTAGATCTAACCGAAAATCAGAAAAGAAGATCGAGAGTGTAGCTTTCCCCTAAAAGCACATGAGTCCAAGAGAAAGGCTGGGGATGCACCAAGGCCCACTTCACCTGCAAGAATCTCCAGTAAGCATTAACGTGATATGAATAGTTTCTTCAAATTGAGAACAAAAATGACAGATGTTGTTAACCCATACCAATCTTAAGGGCTCGTTTCTTTGGTCCAAACAGTCTTACGGAAATTGGATGAGATGAGGAAATTTTCTTTTTGATTGTTGCCAAACGACAGATAGAGAGGAACCTGTACTTCCATTGCTTAGCAGACCAATTGGTATTCGATTTAGAGTTCAGGGAGACAGAAAGGGAATGGCGAGTCCAGGGGGCTGTGTAAGCAGATTTCCAGTTAGTTTGCAAGGGAGATGAAGGACGGGACCTCAAGTTTAGTGGCAAATCTGCCCAGAATGAACTTGCAAGCCATGAGGGGCGAATTCGGGAGCCGAACCTGATATCAGACCACAAACTAAAAGAGAGGCAGCTGAGCTTAAGCCTGGTTTTGAGCTTGGATTCGGGGAGCGGAGGGTTGTACGGTCTAAGCCAAATGAATTTGTCTAAACATCATCCCAGATTGGGGAATCTACCATGCATACGTTACGTGAGGATAAACCAGGAAGTCCAAATGCCCCCGAGGAGAGGTGAGCACTTGGGCAAGAAGACCCCTTGCCAAAGCAAATAGTGGTGAAGTCAAAGTTGTTCTAGGAGGGGCAAACTTTAAGATGGAAATAACGGGCAGAGCTCTTGAGGAGGGTAGCCCAAAACTCATGGCAAGAAAAGGCTTTAAAAATCCACTTCGCAGATAGCTTGATGGAGAGAAGAGAGGAAGTAAACGACAGAGGGAGCAAGGAGGTGGTTATAATTAAAGGATTTGTGGGCAAGACTAGAGTTACAAAGACTCCAAAAGTAAATCCTTTTTTTATCCAGTACATAATGCAATGCAACTTATCAAGTGAGGAAACATTATATCCCATAGGGATACCTAGGAGACAGATGATAGAGTTATCCGGGATCTCATGATGACCAAGGTTTAGAAGCTTACTAGGGGTAGCATAATCAAACCCCTTGAAGCCAGTTTTCTATGATTGATGATCAAGCCACTAGCAGAGCAAAAAATATTGAGGGTAGCAAGTGCACTTTCAGTGCAGGAATTCAAGCTATCAATGGTGAGATTAGTATCATCTGCGTACTTCTGCATAAACATATGGGAGTTGGCACCTTGAATTCGGGTGCCCTCAATGAGGGGAGATTTGAAGAGTCAAAAACAGACTGTCAGTACCAATGGTAAATAAAAGGGGATCCTGAAGGGAGATAATTGATAAAATGGGTGAAGTTTCGGTTCAGAATCACATCCATATCAATGGCAAATAAAAGGAGGGGCAAGAGGACAACCTTGTTTAATGGACCTTTTGAGTGGGAAAGCTTCAGCAAGAGTGCCATTAATCGAGACTTTGACTCAGGCTTTGGATAATGAATCTCCACCCTATGCGATCGTAGGCTTTGTCAAAGTCAACTTTAATATCAATTTTAATAAAAGAGAAAGAGTCACCTCTTTTACTGGCTGGGCCCATGCCTTCTCAGAGGGAGAGGATCACATCAATGATGAATCTACCCTTGATGAATCTTTTTTGGTTGGAAATACTACATCTTTTATGAAGGGACCAAGCCTGTTAGCAAGAGCTTTAGCAAAAATCTTGTAAAGAATTTGCAGGCAGGTGATGGGTCTCCAATTGGAGAATAGTCTTATTGTCCTTTGCAGATAAGCTTGATGATGCCACAATTGAAAACATACCAAAGTTTGCATCTATAAATAGTCCTGTCCTAGATGATTTTGAAAAGGAGGGGCTAGGTCAGAGGTAAAAGATTGAACAATCTCAGCACTGATACCATCTATGCCAGGGGTTTTATTCTTCTTGAGGTGTCTGATAGTAAATGTAATCTCAGAGGTGGAAAGGGGTTTTTCAAGGGCACTGAAGACTCTAGGAGGGGTACTGAAGGGTCGGACGGAAGATATAACCCTTGGATCTTAAGCGACTTGGGTGAGCATGTGGAATTGAACAGGTTTGAGAAGTTCTCGTGAACGAAAGACATCTTATCAGCTTTAGAACTAGCAAAGGTACCATCAGGATGTCTAAGATCAAGGATGAAGTTTCTGATCTTGCAGGCCTTGAAGGCGTCAAACATGGCTTTGATCGGCTTGCCCCAATGATCGTCCCAAAAAAAATTAGTGTTAGCAGTTTTCTCACGTGATACTCAGAGGCACGGGTGCTTTCTTTGAGATCAAAAGAAGGGGAGAGATTGTCATCCTCAAGGGCCTTGTGCCGAAGATGATATTTGGTGTTAAGCTTCCTGAGTCTATAGGCTTTAAGTGAGTGGTTGACATGGGTGAGATAATTACAAATTCGAGATCTTAATCCACCTGAGCTTAGGGGTGAGAGAAGGGTGACAGATAAAATTATCAATATCGGCCTCAATTTTTCGTCTTAGTGAATTTGAGAAGATGGTGGTTGAGACAGGGCTAACCATTATGAAAAGAGGAGTTAACTTTCTCCACAGAGTAGGAGATGGTGAGGTGATCAGAAACGAGGATAGAGGATTGAGCCTCTGTCTTGAAGAGGAAATCAGAGAGCAGCATGCTGTCTGCATAACATCTGTCCAGTCTAGCACTGAAGAAATTGGTTATTTAACCAAGTAAAAACCAGATGAGGAAAAACAGCAGAAAGACGGTGAAGGTAAGCTAGACGGTCCGATTAGACTTCTCTGCCCCCAGTAACTTAACCTTTACCATTGCTCCTATCAGCAAGACTAAGAACCATATTAAAATCTCCCAGGAGCAGGAGGGGCCTGGAGAGACAGGCAATGGAGGTCCAAGTCTCAAGTCGGTGATTAAGCGATCCCAATCCATTGGGCATGGAACCTCTGAATGTGGCATACGAAGCTGTTCTACATGGAGGGCTTGTTCCATTGCAAAAAGATGTAATAAGTGTGTGGGTTGTGTTTGGAATATTACGGAGTGATACTCCTAGAAGATGTGGAGTACATCTCTTCGAAGGTTTGCTTGTAGCATGCGGGTAAGTATTTGATACCTGCGTGCCAAGCATAGATAGTGTTCACCGATGGTGTTTTGCTCATATTATATACCAAATCAAAGTTACCTTCATTAAAACTTGGTGTCGATATATATGGAGCCTTGACATTGCGAAATGTTTTAAAAACCGACCGTCATGAGCTCAAAAATTTTCATACATATATTTGCGGCTACATCAGGTAGGTTCTTCAACCGGGGTGTCCAACGGCGAATAGTTGATACCATGTAAGCTATTGTGGGAGGTCCCCCAGATGGAGCAAAATAGCAAAATATGGGTCGTTCAACTAGTCTTAGCATCCATGACTATTTGTTACCTTTATGGCAAATGCGGGCCATGGGCATCCATGAGGTATTAGAGCATTACATGGATTATATTTTATGTTTAGTGGTGTAGTGGACCAAGTTCGCATCATTTCTTGATAGGTTTCTAGCAGATGTGCTCACCAATTGGGTTGGAAAATTGTGCCCTTTTTTAGCCCTCTCTAAGATATCGTCTGGTTCGAATTGGGTGGCGAACGTGGGCTCTTCTTCTACCACTCTTGACTTTTTCATTGTAATCGATCGAAAGCACGAGGTATGGCATACATTGCAGTTCAAAATGTGATCTGTGGGACAAGTTTCTAAAATATTCTGACTTGAGTACCGTCTTTTCAAGATTTGACATCGACTAAATCTGAATTGTCCCACGGTCATCGTGAGTACGTCCAATCTCTTCAACTTGTTTAATCCACTGAGAGATGGGTGCTTCATGTCGCTTGGCCATCCTTTGTAACACGACTTCCTGGGACCGATTGAGGTTTATACGAATCTTTGTATGTTTCTTTGACTTGGATTCCCACCAACCCTTCAGGTTCACGCACCTCTTGTGGAGATGGTGACCGCTCATACTGTAAAAGCTTGGTTTCTAACTCTTCTATTTGTTTCTGCAAGGCTTCAATCTCTTGTGGTGTGATACTAATTGGGATAGCCTTTGGCACTTATGTGTTGGTAGATGGTTGCTCACTACGTAATTGGTTAAGCTCATCTTGTAATTGATCATATGGCATGTTCTTCTAAGAGAATGTGGATTGTCTTTGATGGTACAACTTGGAATCGAGAGGGACTGATGTGTGCTCCAAGTGTACTCTCCATAGCCGCTTCGAGGTTGTCTTAATTCTATTGTTGAAGGCACTTATCTTTTTCTAATGCCATTGCCATATGTCTGTGCAAAAGGGTCATGTTTCTTTGGAGTTTGGTGTTGCACTCCATTTGAATGTGTACATGATTTTTGATTTCCTATATTGTCTCTTGGTTGATGTTCCTGAGCTTAGCATCCAACTCATTGTGTGCATGGTGTAAAGTGCTGTATTGATCCTATAATTCCTTGTTGCTGGCCTCTAACTCGGTTATGCATTCTTGTAAACGTGTGTTCTCAGCATTAATCTGTGCATTTCTTGCTTCCAAACTTTTGTACTCGTCTTAAATGGGTGGCATAGTGAATCATTGTGCTTAGTGCATTATCTACATTTATGGATGTTGTATTGATAGTCTAAAATTCAAGGGGATGGGAAACGGGGAGGGAAATAGTGGATGCCTTGCCAAATGGGGTTGTGAGTGCGGTTGATTGGGGTGGAGGGGGAATGAGAGGTGGAAGTGAGGGGAGTGGGGGAGGTGCTGTGGATGGTGATATGTCCATGGCATCGAATTTGGTTGTGTGTCATGGTGCTACCATAAATATTGGTACAGTAGGTGCGGTGCTCGTTGTGTCAATGAATAGTGAAGATAAAGATGGAGGTAGCATTCGGAGCATGGATTCAAGGAAGGTTGCCTATGGTGGTGGTAGGGTGGTTGAAGGTGGTCAATATTGAGATTTGGAGAAAAAGTTTGTTAAGGTGGAAGCGATTGGGTAGGGTTGTGTTGCAAGGATTCCTAATAGGGTGGCGGTTTGGATGGATAACCTTGGATAGGGTGCTTGAATGGGTGGCCTAAGGTAGGTTCGAGTGGAGGTGTAGAGGTAGTGTACAATGGGTTATTGATAAAAGAGAAGAATTTTGCATGGGAAATAGGGGCAAAGAAACTAAAGGAAGGGGTACATGTTGTTACTTTGGCAATTCCTACGATTACTTTGGTATGTGGTGGTGTATAAAAATTGGCTCTTTTGCTCTGGTGGTTTCAACAACTGTGGTTGTGGGTTGGGTTTCTTGGGTTCTGGGTGATGGAGGGTGTGGAGGTGAAATAGGCAAGGTTTGGACAAATGTTTTTGCTGTAAGATCAATAGTCACTGTCAATGTTGCTTCTTGAGTAGTGGCGGCCCTTAATTTGTGAGAAAGGTATGTGAATGTTCTTTCACGGTCTTAGCTTGGTGTCAATTCGCCTTTTGTCATATTGAGGTACAAGTCTTTGCATCATGGTATGGATGGCTTTGAGAGTTACACATGTTTTGGCTAGAAGTTGGAGGGATTCGATGAATTGTGGATCAACATCTTCTTCTCCCCAAGATATGATTGATCAATAGCTAGCTAGTTTGGAACGAGAGTCGACCTCTTTCTTGTACACTTGTTATCATGTCATATAACGTTTGAAGTTGTGCGGTGTAAGCAAGAGCACCTTCTTCCTCTCCATCTTCTTGTTCTTCATAGTCTTCTTCATCTTCTTGTTCTTGTTCCTCTTGCTATTCTTGATGCTGGTCTTTTTTTCATTGGTATTGCTATTCACCACCTGATTCTTCTTCTGACTTGAGGTCTACATCCCTGAGAAGCTGTTCAAAGTCTACGTTGCCCTAATTCTTCAAGACCAATCGCTCCAGGAAACTTTAAATCTATGGGTACGGACAAGACTATCTGTTGAGTTCCATTCATGCTTCTTCTCTTTGATGGGCACAGGGAATCAATCCTCTCATTCTCTTTGATGGGGGGTTGTGATGCGTTTCTGCTCTTAAATTGTTGGACTCTCTGCTCCTCTTGTTTGGGCACATGGAATCAATCCTCTCATTCTCTTTGATGGGGGTGCTGATGCTTTTATGCTCTTAAACGGTTGGACTCTATTCCAAGATAAGACCCTCTGAATAGGAATATCAGAAGCGAGGCATCGATAAATAATATGTTTAAGAGTGCAACAATCGTTCAAGTTCATCTTACATGACCATCTCTAGTTAGCGGCATGGATTTGGTCAATGATTCAGATTGGTAGATTGATGGTCATGCTATGGGTCTCTGTCACGTATAAACTAAACTACACTCGCTTATGTGACTAACTGAATCGATCTTGTCTTGGAAAAGCAAAGTGTTGCATACATATTCTAAGATGAATTGCTATGTTTGGTGTCATAGCTACCATATCCTTTATCTTATTAAGATTCTTGTTCTTCATGCTATCCGGTAATAACATCTCCTTTTCTGTAGGAATGTGCATGCCCTACATATCAAGGGCTTCCCGAACTAGGCTTAAGGTGAGCCTGAACTTTTTCATTTCATTCCCACGTGTCAAAGATGGAATGAAAAAGATGCTGGCTATTTTATTATCTTTTTTAGGTTGCGGTGTGTTGATAAAGTAGTAACATTGCATGAAATCCAGTTTAGGTAGCCGTGCACTAAAGTATTCGGCTAAGCCTTCCTTGCACCGTATCAATTGGAGTTCTTTCGTGTTCTATAGCTTCTTGAATTCTCGTGTAAAGAACTGATACTTCCCCCATACATTGTTAAATTGATTCTGCTTCCCCCAAATATATGCTTCGATTTGGAGGGTCCGGCCATGTCATTGAACTAATGAGAGTGAGGATTGACTTCCGTTGTATGGCCCATAGGTGGATCTTGAATGGTTATGGTTTGCACATGTATTAGTACCTCTTGTCTGTCTTGAGGCCTTTCAACAATAGGAAAGGCATCAATATCTATCATTTGGTCACTAATGCGTGTCGGAGAACTAGTGCCTATTGCTTCAATGATGGCGACGACAGTAGTGGATGTTTTGTTGATCTTCTAGAAGAAGAAGAATCACATTAGAATTGTATTAGAAACTTGGTGAGACCTTGTTCCCTTTGCAATATCAACATGACATCCTTGAATGCTATTGATTTAGTGAGTGTTATGCATGAGGTTAGTGTGGGTGAAAGTTAATATGGTGAGTAGATAACCTAGATGCATACTTGGGAAATGCAATGGCTCTAAATGCATCTAAGATTATACAAGGGTGTTACATGGTGGGGTTAAGAGGTTTGTTACATGACTTGACTTCCCATATTTCCCTTATGGGATTACAATTTTTGCATGTGAATACATATAAGGGTTTCAAGGATGACTACCCTTGGCCATAGGAATTTTTAGGTACCCATTGCCAAGTAATTCTATGTGAGACTTTACATGAGGGTTTGTGTTCAACAACTTGCAATGTAAGTTTATGAGGGTTTGGGACTGATGAGAACTATTTAATTCCTAAGAGTTCATGTGTCACTAATTGAGCTCGTAAGCAGGTCTTAGACACCAAGATCTGTCTAGGGTTGTGGTCAACCTTCATCGATCGCTTTGGTATCCAAAGGAGTGCACATGCTATGAAAGGAATCTTTGATGTATTGCTTGAGGTCACATTGACTTCCTCGACTACTTCTTTGGCATTGATTGTTCTAGCAAGGGAGTTGGAGCAAGTGGGTGCACATCCTTGCATACCCCAATTTGCTTCACACCATGGATTGCTTTGCCTCGAGATGTAATCTGCCTTTGGGATTCCATAGTCCTTATAAGCCGCTTATCATGTTTCTTTGATGAGATATTGAGACCTCTATTGTATTTGGAAAAGAAGGGAGTTCTGTCCTCTCTCTTGCTTGTGCTTCAACAATCAAATCCTTCTAGATCATATAGTTTTGGACAAGAACAACATCTTTTTCCTCATGATTAACCCTAGAAGAACTAGGAGTTTGTGTTATGCTTAGATAATTGATTGTGCAACTTTGTAGTTCAATTGTGACACACTGTTGATTTACCAAAAGTCAAAGAATTCCACTGAGGTTTAAGTTGACTCCATGATTGTAGATCCATTCTTGATCAAGGATGAGATACTCAATAAGGTCTTCATCATGGAAAACTAGCACTTTGATTGCCTTATGGATATCTTGCATGGAGATGGGAAGCTCCACCTCGCCTGTGCAAGGGGTCTCCACTCCTTCCGATCCCACAAGATAAGATTCAATAGGATTGATGAATAGGTCCATCTTTTGACAACAAGAATACCTTATAGCGCTAGTGGCTTCTCTTGCCTCAATCAAATCCTTGATTGTCTATGCAATCATGCCTTGTCCTAATTTTATTGTTATAAATGGATGTCTTTTTCTGTGATGCAATGAGAGAAAGGTCTGACACATAGTCATATGATACTTAGAGGTTTTGTAATTAACGTGCTTGGGTTGATCTTGTTGGAGTTAGACGTCTGCGGAAGCACGCGAATAACACAAGGAAGAAGAAGAAGCTTGGAGCACAACACACAATACTAAATGTATTACTAGAGAATGTACAAAGATAAGTAGCTTGTTAAGGCAATAGGTGTATATACAAGCCGGGGGAAAAAAACCTCCTAAGGAGGGAAAAAAGTGCCCCAACGGTCCTAGTGTGTTCAAACACATCACTACCTAAATATATCAACAAATCCCCACTGGGAGTGATGCAGTGAACAAGGAGCTTGCACTCATGTATAAGGAAGTACCAAGCTATGTGGAAATCACTCCACAAAAGGAAGTAAGCCCAAAGCTTTGTGGAAAGCTTCAAACTTCCCCTAGGCAGAGCCTTTGTGAAAAGGTCTGCAATGTTCTCCTGCGTGGGCACATATGCCAAGTTGATCTCCCCAGCAGAGAACCTCTCCTTGACATAATGATAATGCACCTCAATGTGCTTAGTGCGAGCATGGAACACAGGGTTCCTCGCAACTACGAATGCGCTCTGACTGTCAGTGAAGATGGTGGTGGCAGAAGAGTGACCAACACCCAAATCATCCATAAGGCGTCTGAGCCACACACACTCAACAGTCGCTCTGAAAGATGCCCTATACTCAGCCTCACAACTGAAAGTGGCCACAGGAGGCTGCTTCTTGCTCAACCAAGATATACATGAGCTACCAAGCATCAAGCAAAAGCCACTAGTGGACACACGAGTGTCATAGCAGCCAACCTAATCAGAGTCAAAAAAAGCATGCAAATCTGGCGGTAGTGATCCCCCCTTGGGATAAAACAACCCAAGTAGCCGAGTACCACTCAAGTAGCAAAAGATGCACTTAACCGCCTGCCAATGCTTGACTCCTGGACAATGCATAAACCTGCTCATCTGGCCGAGTAATGCATAAGTAAATCAAGTATCCAACAACCTGCTGATAGAGAACAACATCAAATGCATCTCCAACATCATGAAGACTCAGTCGTAAACCTGTCTCCATAGGAGTGGTAATAGGTTTACAGTCTTCAAGGCCAAAACTCTGCAATAATGTGTCAATATATTTCCTTTGACACAAAGCCATTCCACCATCAATGTCCATAAATTGAATGCCCAAATAATGATGCAAATGCCCCAAATCAGACATCTCAAATGAGGCATGTAAATCAGCCTTGAAATCAACAATATGCTTCTCATGAGGACCAGTGAGCACCATGTCATCAACATATACCACAATGATCAGAAGTACATCCTTAGCACGCTTGACATATAAGGTGCTTTCAGTTGGAATGTTCTCAAAACCATGTGCAATCAGATAGGCATGTATGTTTTCATACCAAGCACGTGGTGCTTGCTTTTGAACCATATAATGCCTTCTTTAACTTGCACACCTGGTTTTCATGCCCTTTCTGCACAAAGCCACGGGTGAAAAACATACACTTCTTCATGCAAGTCACCATTTAGAAATGTCGTTTTAATGTCCAACTCATGTACATTCCAACCATGATGAGCTGCAAGTGCACATATGCTACGAACAATAGTCATTCGGCAAGTAGGAGCAAAGGTTTCATCAAAATCAATGCCTCTTTCTTGCACACAACCCTTTGCAACAAGCCTAGCCTTATATCTGTCAACTATACCATCAGGTTTATGCTTCAGCTTGTATACCCACTTAGTGCCAATGGCCTTCTTGCTAGGAGGAAAGTCACATAAAGAATAAGTACCATTCTTCATTATAGCATCATATTCAGATTGCGAAACAACCATCCAATTTTTTGAATTTTGTGCTTCATCAAACGAAACAAGCTCAGTCTCATCACAGAGACTAGATACAACCATAACATAGAAATTTGATGCAAAAGAGGCACTATGAGAGCCTGATCGAGTACGATATGATAGAGATGCATCTAATTTGCTGTCACGCAAAGTGTGCACCAGCCATTTTGGCATCGTTTTTGCCTCCTCAATATCAACTCTCTCATCAACAAGTGCATCATATAAATATGCATTAGAAAGGGATGATCTGCATCATCACATGAAACCTGCAAAGGCTGGGAAGTTGCCTCATTAGGACCAACACTAGACTGTCCACCTGTAAAAAGAGGCAGCAAAGTATGATACATGTCTTTGGAGCTAACAAATGTCTCCTTAATACATGAAAGCAATGGGTGAATAAAATCTTCCACAAAAACAACATCACGGATAACTAGAATGCGTTTAGTTAGTGGATGATACAAACAATAGCCCTTACTTTCAGAACTATACCCAACAAAAATACATTTTACTGCTTTATCATTCAATTTTGTGCGATGTTGTTCAAGCACTAATGCATATGCTAAACAACTAAAAACACGCAGATGAGCAACATATGGCTTGAGATCATGCCAAGCCTCATATGGAGTGATAGATTGTAGTGCTTTAGTGGGACACCTGTTAAGTACATATGCTGCACACATGACAGCCTCAATCCAAAAACTGTGAGCCTGACTCTTGACCATACACCTCACCATCTCCATGAGTGACCTGTTCTTCCGTTCAGCAACTCCATTCTATTGAGGTGTATACGACATTGTACATTGGTGTTTTATCCCACGTTCAGCTAGAAATGCATTAAAATTAGAAGACATATATTTCCCCCCCTCGATCAGAATGGAGGGTGCCCATTTTACATGCTGGCAGATTTTCAACCAAAACGAAAAAATGTTTGAAGCACATGAACACTTCGGACTTTGCTTTCAATGGATATACCCATGCATGCCTGGAAAAATCATTAATGAAATTCACGAATTAAAGAAAATTTCCAAAAGAAGGTGTCTGCATAGGACCACATACATCACTATGTACAACCTGCAATTTCTGAGTAGCCCAAACTGAACGATCTTTTGGAAAGGAAGAACGCTACATTTTGCCCAAAATAATGCCTTCATAAACATGTTTTCCAAGTGCTCAAGTTTGGGCAAAGAGGACATCATTTCAGATTTTTGCAGGCGTAGCAAACTAGCAAAATTCAGATGACCAAAGCGTGCATGCCAAAGCTTTGCATCTGACATAGCCTGAGAATCATGTACTGCACATGCCGAATCATTTACAAACCTTTCATAGTCTATGAGCTTATACAACCCATGACATAAAATGCAAGAAGCAATAATCACGTCGCCATTTGACAGACCATGAACTGTACATCTGTCATCAACAAATTTCACAACCAAGCCAATCTTGGCTAATGCAGAAACTGATAACAGATTTTTCCTGATCTCTGGCACAAACAGAGCATCTGACAAAGTGAAAGAACTACCATGAGCAGTAGTCAAAATGATCTTACCAACTCCTATAACAGATAAGAGGAGTGGTTGGTGCATGTAATAGTATTCCCTGTAGGGGAAGGCTCGAGTGAAGAGAAGAAACTGCGGTACGAGGTAATATGTTTGATCGCCCCACTATCAAAGTACCAAACATTTGAGTCTACTACAAACATGCACTGCTCATGAGAAGATGGGTTAGTAAATGCCCATTCTTCTTCATGCACAAGATTAGCAGACTCTGTTTTTGGTGTAAAGGCCTCTACAACAACCATTCCAGCCTCTTTCTTCTTTGCCTCTTTAGCAGCCAGTTTTGGACAGTTCTTTATGATATGATCATTTCCTTTACAGTACTTGCAAAACAATTTCTGCTTTTTTGATTTCTTGTCATCTTTGTCTTCCCTCTTCGATTGTGCAGAATTAACAGATTTTTGCTTACTAGTTGAAGAGCTCCATTTTCCTTCCTTTTGACTAGCCAGGAAAGCTTGATCTACAACACGCATAATGGACCTGTTCTGCCTGGACTGATCTTCCTACAACAGAACAGAGACTAACTCCTCAAATGACAAGGCATTTGGATTGTCTTTCATCATCAAACAAAGAGTAGAAGCAAAACTCTGATATGAATCAGGAAGACCATTCAGAACGGTCTACACAAGTGAGCTATCTGGTATAACCTCATTAGCAGAAATCAACTTTTCCTTCAATTCTTTGATCTTTGTTAGAAACATGTCCATAGAATCACCTTCATTCATGTGCTCACTCTCCAACTGTTTGCGGAGGTAAGCAACATGAGCCTCATTCCTAGCTTGGTACAATGTGATAAATGTATCCCAAGCATCCTTAGCTGTTCTGCAAGAGCGTATGTGAGGAATAATGGCATGTTTGATAGACAAAGCTATCAATGCATGTGCCTGAGCATCTCTTCCATCCCAATGAATTTCTCTGTAGTAGGTGCAATAGAAACCACAACACAAACAGGAATATGCAGAATATCATCATCTTCGACACCTTCTGCATTAGCTTCAGTACCTGCAATTGTAACAGTTGAAGGTGTGATAGGACATTTTTCAACACCCTGCACAATGTTCCACAGTCCTTTTGCAATCAATACATGTCGCATCATATAAGCCCATAACGGGTAGTTGGTACCATCCAACTCATCCTCAACAGCCAACATACGGAATACATCACTGCTTTCAACCATGGCCAACGACTAAAATACCTTGATGCGAAAAATTGACTGTATCTCAAAAAGTTGAACAGAACTGCCCAAGCGAATTCTGCTAGACCTTTAGTACACTTTTATATGCTTATATTGGCGAACCAAAACTAGTATATACCTTTGGCATAAAAAGACAAAATAGCCTGCACAAGCGCTACGATAGTGCGTTCGCAGGCTGAAATGAGCTCATATCGTGATTTTGGCACCATAGAGTGAAGTGGTTTTGATCTCGAAAACATGCTGAGTATGCTCACCAAAATTCATATGATTCTGAGACTACAAATGGAGGAGTGTCGATGATGTCCTAGATGAAGCGGTGACTTGCTATGATACCAATTGTTGGAGTTAGACGTCTACGAAGACACGGGAACAACACAAGGAAGAAGAAGAAGCTTGGAGCACAACACACAATACTAGATGTATTACTAGAGAATGTACAAAGATAAGTAGCCCGTTAGAGCAATAGGCGTATATACAAGCCGTGGGGAAAAACCTCCTAAAGAGGGAGAAAAGTGCCCCAACGGTCCTAGTGTGTTCATACACATCACTACCTAAATATATCAACAGATCTATGCCTTTTATTCTCAACTTCTTACATTTGATACATTCTAAGGCCTCTGCATGGGCTTCTTCATGGATTCTTTTCTCTTCTTCTTTGCACTTCTTTGCTATATTGAGTTGATTTAGCATTTCTTCTGTTTAATGCTCTTGATATAGATTTACTCTACATCCACTGATATAACTTGGTAAGACTTTGTCTTCTAAGGTAGCTAGTTGGACCGTTCCGCTTGTTGATACCCTATTGGTGATCATTGGTCCATAGCCACACTTTTCCAACTTTTGAGCATTTTACGTCAATGTATATACCAAGACTAGGTCTCCTGCTTTCAAGCCCTTACCTTTCACATGTGCATCAAAATATTCTTTTTGCCTCTTCTTTGCAACTTATATTCTTGTAGCTTCTCTCAATCTAATTTCACCTAATTGTTCTAGGTAAAAGATCCAAGATGGTAGCTCATGGCCAGGATGATCTTGTGCCACCTTCAGTATGGGTATTAAAATGTCTAATGGAAGTACTGCATTCTGGCCAAACACCATCTAAAAGGGAGTGATGTTAAGTACCATTTTTTTTGCAACTGGATATGCCCAAACAACATGATGTAACCTTTTGTCCCAATCAGAATGTTTACTATTAACAAGCTTAGTCAACACAGTGCACATGATTTTGTTTGTGCTTTTGACTTGTTCGTTGGCTTGTGGGTGGTACGAAATAGACTTCTTGTGGATGACCATGAATTCTTATAGCAATTATTCAATGAACTCATTCAAGAAGTGGGTACCACAATCACTTACCAATCCTATATGTAATCCATATCTTGTGAATATATTTTCGAATAAAAACTTGGATGTTGTTTGTGCATCATTATTCTTAGTTGCTTTTAGTTCTACCCATTTGGTGAGATAATCTGTGGTGACAATCATATACTCAACATGTGAACTCTTGGCTGGGGGTTTAATAGGACCTATGAAGTCTATGCCCCACTTAGAGAATGCATGTCACATACGTATGGGCATCCATGTGAAGGGTTGACCACCACAGACTTGCAAACAGGATTGCTTTGATCACTCAATTAGGTCCAAACTTTCCTCTTGCCACACCTTGGTGTGTAGTTTCTAAGATTTTTTGATATTCACTTTCATGGATACATAGTCTTAAGTATCTATCACATACACACCTATATAGATTATCTCCAATGAGCATATATTGTTAAGCCTCCTTCTCTAGACTCCTTCTTCTCGGTAAAGTCATTTCTTGAGGAAATGTTCTCATCCTCAAAAAGTCGACTAGGGGACCGATCCAATCCAGTATTACAGAAACTTGATACAAAGTAGCATGCTCCATTGGGGGTTTGTTAATACAAATTGGACAATCCTTACACACCCTATAGACATCTGATTCCATAGTTTGCGAATATAAGCCTAATCTCTTTAGAGTCTATAGGGTTTGATGTTTTGAATGATATTGCTCTAATGCACCTACATATGCTAGTTGCAACCACTTCTCGTGCTCTTCTTCTTCTATGCAATAAGCTAAAACTCCTTGATCAATATGCTTGTATATACTTGTTGTCATTATGTGATACTTTTGAGATTTAACAACCTCTTTATCCCTTGTTCTCATTATGGGATGTTTGGGTCCAAAAGTGAGAATAGGCACAATGGCTTTAGCCCAATTAGATACTACTTCTAAGTTGAACAAGTAAGCATCAAAAACTTCATATGGTACTCCTTATGGTGTTTTTGTTGAAGTTAGACTAGAAAGGTGATCCGCTCGAAGGGGAGTCTTTCCTTTCCTAAAAACTACTTTAAAATTGTATTCCATTAGTAAGAGGAACCATCTTACTAATTTGCCTATGTTGCCAGTTTTGTTCACTAGGTAGAGTAGAGTTTGGTGATTTGTAAAAAAAAAAAAACTAATTTGCAAGAAAATAATTTCTAAACTTCTTGACTGCATACACCATACCTAATCCTTCACATTTTGTAGTTGTGTAATTTTTCTCTGTTGCATTCAATTGTCTACTTGCATAAGCAATGGGAAGATCCATGTTTTCTTCACCTGTGGGTTATGCCAACACACATCCAATAGCAAAATTGGAAGCATCCACATGAACGTGGAATGGCTTAGTCCAATATGGTGTGGTCAAAATTGGTGTTGAACACAATCATCATTTAAGCTCATTAAAAGAGTTTTCCCACTCTTCATTCCACTCAAAGTTAGTCAAAAGGCTGCATAGGGGATTTTCAATTATCGCATGCATGTCGACAATGTGTCGGTAATATCTAGAGTGATCCATGAAAACTTGTACTTCCTTGTCATTCTTTGGCCTAGGGAGTTTTGCAATGGATCTAACTTTATCTTCATTCATTGATGTCCCAATTTTTGATACTATGCGTCCTAGAATCTTTCCTTTCCTGGCCATGAAAATGCACTTCTCTAGATTCAAGTAGACTTGATACTTTCTATATTTGTCAAAGATCTATTTTAGTTCAGGGATATGCATTCGTTCGATGTTGGAATGAGCGCATAGGTCATCAACATAGACCTCTAGGTTCCTTCGCAAGAATTCCTTAAACATGTGACACATTAACCTTTGAAATGTAGAAGGACCATTGGTGAGCTTGAATGGCATCACACGAAATGCAAAGAAGCCCCACTATTGACACTCAAGGTCAAGCAGAAGGCATAGGAACATGTCAAAGAAGTGGACACACAAGAAGAGGGAGCATGTAGGCAGCTCCAAGAAGTATATGTCAAATTTTTAGAAGAAATCCCTATAAAAATAGTGATTTTGATCACCAAAAACTATTATAAATACCATTTTACATTTTTGCAACTCCATTTTGTTCAAGCCAAGGAGTCCTTGAGCTTGAGGAGTATTAGAAGCACCTACATACCAATTTTCATAATTTTTTGATTCTGTTTGAGCCCTCAAATAAGCCCTAGAACCTACTTTTTAACTAGGCCACACACTAGGTCCGAACATGGCCAAAACTAGTAAAAAAACTATAAAAAGAGCTAGAGAGCTCATTTTTGGGGTTATCTAGTTGGAGAATGAACTTATTCTTGAGCATTGTAAACTTTCTTTGAGTTTGCCAAGAGAAGCTTACATTGTTCCGATCTTTGCTATCTTACCTTGTGTGCAAGTGTGTTTGCATGCATGTATGTGCTTGTCACTCACATTTGCTCACCACAATCGCTCATGATCTTCATATCCTCCTCATGTCTCTGCAAATTGGCAAGTAAAGGAGGTGGTGCTCGCGCTTGGGCTACACCAAAATTTGGCACCGTTGTCGAGGAGTGTTTCTCGAGGACGAGCATTGTGATGGTAAGATCATAGATTTGGAAGGTTAAAAATAGTCATTTTTTTGTTATTTTTCTAATTTTTCTTCTCCATCTTCTTCATCATCATCATCATCTTCTTCCATCTTCATCTTCTCAGAAAATATTTATTTCTGACTATATATTCTCCATTTTTACCTCATTTTTCATTTGTGGGTGTGCGAGAGAGAGAGTGGGAGAAAGTGTTGGTGTGTGCAAGCTTCTGTGATTTTCATGATCCTCTGCATAACACACAAGCCTCGATGCTGAAATTTGAAGCTTTCGCCAAAAATCTCAGAAAAAACGTGATTCTGTGTGAAAATCGTGATTTTGTGAAAAATTGATTTTTTATTTTTTGAAAATCGCAATTTTCTTAGTATTGGAATTTCTCGCCTAAATTCAATCTCAAAAATCATGATTTTTTTGTCGTTCTTAAGATCACAATTTTCAGCTCATTCTAAAAAAAAAAACATGATTTTCAGGGGGAAAAAAAACGATTTGCAACAAAAATACGATTTTCAAGAAAAACACGATCTTCAAGAAAAACACGATCCTCAGGAAAATCCGATTTTCAGGTCATTCTCAAAATTGTGATTCTCAGGTTGTGCTCAAAATCATGATTCTCTAGTTGTCTCAAAAACACGATTTTCTGGTCATTCTCAAAATTGTGATTTTTTAGCGATTCTCAAAAACGCAATCCTCAGATTTTTAGGAAAAACACGATTTTCAAGAAAAAAACACGATTCTTAGGAAAAACATGAACTTCAGGAAAACATTCTTAGGAAAAACACGATCTTCAGGAAAATGAGATTTTAAGGTCATTCTCAAAATCAGGATTTTCAGGCAAAACACATTTTTCAGGAAAAAAACACGATTCTCAAGAAAAAAACGATTCTCAAGAAAAATGCAATTTTCTGGTCATTCTCAAAATTATGATTTTTTGGTAATTTTTAAAAACGCGATTTTGACTGCATCCTCCATTCTTGCAGCTGCTGCTCCTTAAGGCCATGATGCTTGCACCCACTTTGTTTCGAACTTCTACCTCAACACCTGGCTGATGCTCATCTCTTTGGTGTCTGGCTTCTCTTCCATGTTGCGCTGAAATCCTCAGATTAACCTTGTTCCCTCAACAATTGTCCTTATCGTAGGCTACAAATGCTTTTCGGTGATTACCCAAGTCCATAAAAAGAAATTTCCCAACATCCATTTGAGTCTTCTTTTACGTCAACGTCCACAACTCAGAGTATTGAAGCCCTTCTCATGAATTCTCTTTCATGTGCATCTAACGCTTGTTCCGAGAGGACTTCACCTTACTGCAGAAGAAAGTTATCTTCAATATCCGCTTCAAAACTTTCTCACGGAGTTAAGCTCAAGGCATCCATCATTTTATTGTTGAAGTTCAGCCTGGAAGCAAGCAAGAATTGTTCGAGCTACCTCCATGATATCTGGAGAAGAGTTGATGCCTGCGACTGATTCTTGCTCCACTTCACACAATCATTCAACAAAAGCAAGTGGACCATTTCCAGATAACTTCCACATCTCGTATGAGCATTACAAGGTATCGTTGACAAAGACAGGTGGAATCGCTCTTTCACCTCTTTTGATACATCTACTGATCCACCTTTTAGAACGTTTTCTTCTGAGATGCCATCCAATCGAATATAATGAAGGGGGAAGATTACAAAAAGTTTCCAATGAATTCTTGGGCTACCCACTGCACCTTCTCCTTCACTTCATCTTCGCTTCCTCAGAACTTCATTTCGGGAAAGGAAATGTTGATCCCAATAGTTTCTGATTCCCGCTCTTCGAGAGAGCTTTTCCTCTTTCAAAATATTATGACCTTCTTCCCTCTATGCAATGTATGTCCCTTCCCCTAAGCCCTGTTCATCCTTCTTGAGTTGCTCAGGCCACCGAGAGCAAAAGCATATGCAGCTGTAAAAACAAATCCCCTTTTTTCAACCGATGCTCCCTCAACTCTCTTCTGCTCCTTTCACTTCTCCGACCACATCATCCCCAACCACTCAAAGCACCAAGAAAGTACTCCAAGAAGAAGAACTCTTCGAATCTCCCTCCCTCCTTCGTTACCTGCACACACACCCCAAGAAAAAAGGAAAAAAGCAAGGAGAGAAAAAAACCAGAAACGATGCCTCTCCCCTTTTTTCTGTGATAGCACAATATCCCCCGAGAATGGCTCTTCTCTAGTCCGTCTGTGCTCACGTCCAGGGAATAGACCCCCCCAACTCCTCTGATGCACCTGCACACGTAAAAACTGCAAGAAAAAAAGAAAGAAAAAAACCCCATAATCTGATGCTCTCCTCTTCTATGACGTGTACCGCCCAAAGGAAAACAAAAACACACCCCTCCTTCAACTCTCGGATAACATTACAGAGGAGTTTAGCACTAGCATCCCCTGGACCCAAAATCTGTAGGCACCTCATACCCAAAAAAAACATCTCCTGCCTTCTGCCGCTTCAAGAAAACCAAATCCGATAGCATCCAACAAGGGACCTCTCCCTTTCTCCCAGCAGCTCCCCGATACTTGCCAAAGAATACCCGAGAAAAGAACCGTTTTCTCTGCTCCTCCTCGATACCCCCCCACAACCCAAAGTCATTAACAACGAAAAAATGAAGGAGATCCCCCCTTTCCATTCTCCACTGTGTTAATGCGAGGGCTCCCCCCCCCATAAAGGCCAACGGTTGCCTTTTTTCTATCAAAGGTTGCCTACCCATCGATTGTTGTTCCTGCCAAAGAAACGTCTCTTGTCATTTCTTGCCATCTGACTAATGGAGTACTTCCATAGGCCTACCACCCAAAACTGATTGAAACTATATTTGTTTCTTTCTCTGTGACATTTGCAACCTCTAGCAAGGCAATAGAAAACATAAAAATGGCTACCTCCATATTCTTGCAAAATAAATTACAAAAGATAACAGTTTCCAATGATGAAATTGGGATTTCCCTCTATGTTGAACGACGTCTTTCCTTAGCCACTGCATTAGGCACCACATAAATAGGCAAGTATAGGTGTTTTTCATGGCACTAGGGCCCTTTATGACCAAGATTTATCCATGCGATGCACCTCCAACGTTCGCTCTCGTTTGGTAACTTCAATATCTCTATGATGCCCAATCTATCCCCAATCCAAAAATCCTCTTGGCTGCATTCCAATATGAAGGCTTTTCAAGAAAAACCTTGTTGCACACATGTTATCAGTTCTTTCGGACGACCATATTTATTGCAGTTGACGTTACTGACGAGCATTTCTAGCTTGCTAGAAACCTAAATCCATCATATACTCAACAATCGGAAGCTTGTTAGTGCATAAAAAGAATCATTTTATTAGGTTAACAGTAGTCCACATGCTTATTACACTGAGTCGCCTGAGCATAGTGAGATTTACCCGTATCAAGATGAGGCACCACCTATGGAACAAAATTGGGAGCCAGAATACTCCAATGTCATGTACGCAAATGCTGACCCTAGGCCCCAATTGAGACAAGTAAGACCACAAGCCCCTAGAGGACCATGTTTCAGATGCCAGGGTGACCATTTCCTTCGTGATTCTCCCCACCCACCATCTCCGAGTCAAGGACAGGCTATCACAATACAAGCTTTTTGTGCTGATTGTGGCAACGACCATCTCCCCAGAGATTGTCCAAGAAACCCCTCTAGTGCGCTCAAGATTACACCCATTAATGTGGTAGGCTTAGTGGCGGAATCAAGTGCCAGTAGCAGTAATGTGGCACCTGTACAGGCAGTTACTAGGGCACAAGCATTAAAACAAGATAAACCAGCAGAGCAATCGGAGTCGAGTGAATCGGGAGAACCTAGCAAGCGAAAAACAAGAACATGGAAGGATACTAGAGAGAAGGCCAATTGCAAGTGGAATAAAAAGTTATCAGAACTAGAAGAAAGCTTGAAAGACGCAAAAACAAAAATAGAAGACATTGCATCTCAAAATCCCTCGCATGCCAAAACTCCATCCACTCCACCTCATCCCACCCCACCACCCATTGTAAATAGACTGCAACCAGGTTCTTTCTTGCAAATCCAACCCCAGAAGGCTTGGACATGATGTTCAAGGCCTACCAGGCTCGACTTCAAGAAGGGCCTATAGCTGCAAATCTAGACAAGAGTTACCCTAGAGCGGACTTAGAGATTGAACGGATGAAAATGTGCATGAAAATGGTAGAACAAGCTCAAGCTATACTGGAGACTAGTCAAAAGTTCAATCAGACAAACTCTGTCAAACCGGATTTGCATTTCCAGGGCTTACTAGAAAGATTAGAGCAATTGGTAAACAAACCACAAGTTTCTTTACCTCCACAGGCTCAACCAGTTATTGAGAGAAGAAGCTCACCACCAATGGGAGCTTATGTTTCAAATTCCACGGATGCTGGAATACCTCCTTCAATTCAAGAGCACTCTCAAGAGTTCTTGCGGGAAATACAAGAGTAGAAATGGGCCAAGGAGAACAATAACTCCCCTCCTATTCATGAGATTGATGATCTTCATGATCAATTTCCCCAAGACATTCCATCTATTTACGGAGATGAAGCAGAACAACAAGAAGATGAAAGATTAGATTTTGAATCTAATACCCTAGAAGAACTGCCTCAATTTCCAGGCCCATGGGAATCTGAATCTCTCCAGATTAGAGCTCCCACAATACTAGTAAGAAATGAAGACTCAGTGATTCCAAGGAACACTGATGTCGTGAAGAACACTAAGGTTCAGTGTCATCTCACTGTAGAAGAGCTGCTCAAAGCAAAACCTGAGCTTTGGAATCATGTGAAGGATCAAGTTCCAGAACTTGATTCCAAAATGCCAAAAGCAGGCTCTAAACAAAAAGTACCAGAGATACCTCTAGACAAAATAGGGGACATGTGTGAGGGTGAAGAAGGTAATACTTATCTTCCAATCACCTACCAAGGTTACACAAACAAAGCAATCATAGATTCAGGTGCTGGTGTTGCTATTGCGACCACCTCCTTGTGGAAGCAATGGGGCAAGTCCACATTAAGACCAACTAGAATGAAGCTTCAAATGGATGATGGTCATTTTAAAAGACCTCTAGGATTGCTAGAAGGGATAACTCTAACCACTTGTGGTGTAGAGTTTGAGCACACATTTGCTATATGTGACTTTGAGAAAAATAATGTCTATGAGATGATCCTAGGAAGACCCTTCCTACGACAATTGCAAATAGTACAGGATTGGGGAACCAACTCCTTGTACTTGCAGCACTTAGGGGTCACCACCAAGGTCAATTTGAAGGATTACTCCTTCAGAGATGTACCACCACTACAGTGGAATCCTATCCACAAAGCAAAAGAAGATTCAATCTCTGTGCATTCTGAAAGTTCACCTGATCCATCATGGCTGCATGAAGATACTCATTTGTGGATGTGCAAGGTCGCAGAGGAAGAGGAAAAATGCTTGAAGGCATGAGAAGAAGGAACTTCACCAGGAGATAGACCAATTAAAGACCCAGCTTATACACCGATGATCTTTCCAGATGAGGAATTTGAGCCTCATGGCTGGCCAGAAATCTTAGCCACCATGGACATTGCAGTCAATGAAGAACAATGGACACCTCACTGTGATGAGGAGGGATATGATATCTCAGTGTTCATGTGTCAGCCCTTGCTAGAGGAATGTGACCCTAGTGATGTCATAGAAGAAGAAGAGAATGACGATGATCTGGAGTCCATTGTGATGGATAGTTGCTTTAACTCAGAGAAGCACTATCTAGAAGATATAGGAGTGTTCACCCAGAAAGAAGAAGAGCCTCTCACAAGTATTAAAACGGTAAATTCAAAGGATGGGAGTGAGAGCAATCAAAAGAAAAAGAAAATAAAAGCAGTGAAACAAGAAGAGGAGGAATCATTGTTTGAAGTACCAGAAAACTTCAAGAAATATGAAGTTGACGACCGCAAAATTTTGGTACGAATGCCTAAGAGAGAGGCCATCATAGGAGAATCATATGATAATAAAGAAAAGACCAAGAAGATTGTAGTGACCATTGAAGAGAACGAAGGGAGATGCACATATATAGGAGATGACCTAAGTGCAAGAGAAGAAATGGAGCTTGTAGCTCTATTAAGGGAATATAGGGATGTGTTTGCGTGGCACTATAGAGACTTGAAAGGGGTAGATCCAAGAATTTGCTCTCATACTATCCCCATGACTGCTGATGCCAAGCCCACCAAACAGAAGCCCTACACATATAATGACACTTATGCAGCCAAGATAAAAGAAGAAATTGATAGGATGATTGAAGCTGGATTTATCTATGAGATTGAGCATACTGAATGGGTGTCCCCCATTGTAGTGGTGCCCAAGAAGAACGGGAAGTTGCGAGTGTGTATTAACCTTAAAAAAGTTAATGCCGCTACGATCAGAGATAGTTATCCACTTCCAATCACGGAACACCTATTGGAGCGTGTTGCAGGCAAGGAAGTTTATAGCTTCCTTGATGGGTTTTCCGGTTACGATCAAGTAGCCATTGCCCCAGAAGATCAACACAAAACAACTTTTGCCACAGAGTGGGGAATATTTGCATTTCGTGTGTTGCCATTTGGGCTCACCAATGCACCTGCAACATTCCAAAGGCTCATGTGTCATGTCTTCAAAGAGTTCTTGCGGAAGATCTTAGAAGTGTATGTGGATGATTTATGTGCTCATTCCCAAGAAAGAAGATTTCACATCCCTGAGCTCAGACAAATCTTCAAAACAAGTGTAGAGAATATCGAGTGTGTATGAACCCAGAAAAGTGTGTGTTCATGGTGCGTCAAGGTAAAATCTTAGGTCATATTGTTTCTAAGAATGGAATCTCAACAGATGAAGATAAGGTACGAGCCATAGCGGAGCTGCCAAGGCCAAGGAATGTTAAAGAGGTACAAGCCTTTATGGGCCATTGTGGATATTACCGCAGGTTTATCCACATGTACGCGATCATAGCTAGACCCCTTTATGCCTTGTTGTCTAATTTTGAGTGGAATGACGAATGCGAGAATGCTTTCAATGAACTGAAGAAACGTTTGTGCACAACACCAATACTGACCACTCTTGATTGGAATAAACCATTCCATGTCCATGTGGATGCATCCAATCACGCCATAGGATGTGTGCTAGCACAACCCACAAGTGAAGGAAACTTAGAATTGCCCATAGCATATGCTAGTAGACAACTCACCGTAGCTGAACAAAACTATACCACAACTGAGCGAGAGGGCTTAGGCATGGTATATGCTGTGAAGAAGTTTAGACACTATTTATTGGCCAACAAGTTCAAGTTTTTCACTGATCATCAAGCTTTGTTATATTTGGTCAATAAACCTTGCAATACTGGACGCTTAGTAAGATGGTTCCTCTTACTAATGGAATATGACTTTGAAGTTGTTGTCAAGAAAGGTAGAACCCACCTTTGGGCAGATCACCTTTCTCGCATCACTTCAGGAGAGTCACCGCAAGGAGTGTCTGACGAATTACCCGATGCTTATCTGTTCAATTTAGAAGTTGTTCCTAAATGGGCAAATAAGTTGGTACACAAAGTATTGTTGGACATGCTTTGTTCACATATGGAGAGCAAAAGATATCTGAGTTGGATCTTTGGCACAAGAGGCTTGGACACTTCAATGAAAGAGGTATTTAAGAGATGATTAAAAATGGTTCAGTGCTTGGATTACCTAATGTTGGAGGTCAACACATGACATACAGATGTGAAGCATGTCAATTAGGTAAGGCTCACAAGCAGTCATACAATAAGCAAGGTTCCATGTATTATAAAAGACTTGAATTTGTGCATACAGATATGTGGGGTCCTTCAAAGGACTTTAGTATAAATGGTTCCAGATATTATGTGATTTATGTTGATGATGCTACCAGGTGGATCACTATTTATGTGATAAAAGACAAATCAAAAGTGTTTAGCACATTTAAACACTATCATGTATATGCAAAGAGGGTTACAAAATGAAAATTGAAGAGATTAAGGTCAGATGGAGGGGGAGAGTATTTCTCAAATGAATTCAGTGATTATTTGTGGAATGCAGGTACAAAAAGAGAATTTACTTACAAGTAATGTCCTCAACAAAATGATTTAGCAAAAAGGAGAAATAGAAATCTTGTTGATTTTGCAAGGTCAATGATGAAAGAGAAGAATTTCCCTAATTATTTATGGGTAGAGGCTATAAATACAGCCACGTACTTGGTTAATAGGCTACCATGTAAAGCTTTGTAGGGTATGACACCATATGAAGCTTGGTGGGGTAAGAGACCTACATTAGATCATTGCAAAGTATTTGGTTGCTTAGCCTATGCTTATGTTCTCTCTCAATTAAGGCATAAGATAGAACCAAAAGTGGAAAAGTATTTGTTCATTGGTTATGATGATAAACAAATGGGATACGGGTTGTGGAGTCCATCTATGAAGCAATTCCTTGTATCAAAGGATTTCACATTTGATGAGCAAGGTACTTGGTATTCAGGTACAAATAGTTCTTATGTAGGTCTTGAAGAAACATTGAATCAAAAGAAAGGTAAATCAAAGGTTCAAATTTTTGAGGAAGAAGAGAATATTGAAGTCCTAATTCAAAATGAAGAATTGCCAAGGTTTGATCTAGAATATGATGAACTAGAAACTTCAAGAAGTGGAGAACTCAGAAGGTCATCAAGGAACAAAGGACAATTTATAAGGTATAGCTATGGCACCTCTTTCTTGACAACTAAAGATTATGCTTACATAGTGAAAGCAGATGAAGACCCATCTACATATGATGAAGCCAAAGGAAAGGAGAATTGGGAGAAAGCTATGAAGGAAGAGTATGATGCACTAATTGAGAATGAGACTTGGGACTGGGTACACAAATCAATTAATCAAGAGGTGATTGGATGCAAATGGGTCTAGAAAACAAAGAGATTTACAGATGGAAGTGTGTCGAGGTATAAAACTAGACTTGTTGTGAAAGGGTATGCACAAATTTATGGCATGGAATATGATGAAACATATAGTCCTATCATAAAGATGACAACCATAAGGACTCTCATAGCTATTGATGCTTGCAAAGGTTGGAAATTATCTCAATTAGATTTGAAGAATGCATTTTTGAATGGTTACATTTCAGATGAAGTATACATGGAACAACCAGATGGTTTCAAAAGATCAACATAATCCAGATTATGTGTGTAAGCTCAAGAGAGCCTTGTATGGCTTGAAGCACGCCCCAAGGGCATGGAATTAGAGGCTTTTAAAGTTCTTGAATGAACTTGGTTTTCAAGCATCAAAGGCACATAGTAGCTTGTTAGTCAAAGCAAGTGAAGATGGTTTTATTTATGTTTGCATTTATGTTGATGACATAATACTCATAGTTATAAATGACAAAGGCTTAAAAAAAAGATGGAGAAAGAATTCAAGATTAGTGACTTGGGAGATTTGTCATACTTCTTGGGAATGGAGATTCTATATACTCAACATGGAGTATATGTGACTCAAGAAAGGTATTTGAACAATTTTCTAATCAAGTTTAAGATGGAAGATTGCAGGATAGCATTAAGCCCAATGGAGGTGAACCATAAATTGAGTAGATATGGAGGAGAAGAATTCAAAGATATGAAGCTTTATGAGAGTTTGATGGGTAGCTTGATTTATGCTACATTGACCAGGCCTGATCTATCATATGCAGTTGGAGTTTTATCACAATTTATGCATTGTCCAAGGAAGGAACATTGGATTGCAGGTCAAAGGGTGCTAAGATATATTAAGGGCACACTTAAATAAGGTTTGTACTATGGGTTCACATCATATACAAGAATAAAAATATATAGTGTTGTAGATTGGGTAGGTAACTCTGATGATAGAAGATCAACACATGAGTATTTGTGTTATGTGGGAGATAAACTGATTTCTAGGTGTTCTAAGAAGCAACACACAATTGCTTTATCATCTACAGAAGCAAAGTATAAAGGTATGGTGGAAGCTGCAAAGGAGGTCATATGGTTGAGAACTCTCATGAAGAGTTTTGATATCAATCAAAGTGTTCTTATTACTTATGGAAACAATATAAGTTCTTTGTATTTGGCAGCTAACCTTGTGTTTCATGCAAGGACCAAACATATTGAGATTCAATATCACTTGTTGATTGACAAAGAGATTGAGATCATGTGTACTAGAAAAGATCAAGTTGCAAACATGTTAACAAAGAGCTTGGATGGACCTAAGTTGGAGAGGTTTAAAGAAATGGAAGGTATAAAGAAGAGGTAGGTAATCACAATTAATGATTGAGGGGGAGTTGTTTGAGCAAGAAAATCACTAATTGATGATTACAAAGAGGATTGAAGAATGAAGAATGAAGAAAAGGATAAGTATGAAGCATAAACTGAAGTGAAGATTCAACGAGAAATGACTTGTGGACACATGTACATTAATCTTGTAAATGGTCCATATACATCTTGTAATAGTGATGAATCCGGGCTTATAAACCTATATATACTTGTATATAGACATGTCATATAGATGAGAGGAAGAATAGATGAATAGAGGATGATTAGATGATGAATGTGTGAGTCTTACTATGATAATTTTCCATCATATGTTTTTCAAGAGAATAGAAGTTTCTAAGAATTGTGCCTCGGTCTTTATCCATTTTCTCCTTCTATGCTTAATCGATTGAGAAATCCATTTGTACATGTCCAAGTCCATAGTTGATGCATCTATAGTCAAGATTTGAGAGCCTAATTGTAATAGGCTGAGAGAATGGTGAGTAGGAACATTTATATGTGTGAAAGGTGATGAGGGACTCTTGAAATAGGTGCAATCTTGATGGTCAAAGAATTGATCAGATCTGAATGTAGAGTGTAAAGTTTTGCACAACTAAGCATTCAAAATCTAAGTTGGAAGGTAAGCAATCTATCTCTAAAAGAATTTGATTAAATGGGTTGTACATTGAGAGAACCAAGTGTTTAAAGCTGTATGTGTGAAAGTCGCATGTAAAGAAAGCTTGTTTCAGACATAAGTTTGCTTATTTAGGTAACTCTAAAGTTTTGTAAGTTCTTTTGGAGAACTTTCACTTGGAGTAGTTGTGCAAATACTAGAAAAGTTTTGTATCAAAGTTTCATAGAAAAGTTTTCATAGATTGGGACAAATAATCACACCACGCTATTTGGGCATATCAAGTGGCCTACAAGACGGTACTCAATGCAACTCCATTTCAGATGGTTCTTGGTCAAAATGCAATGCTTCCCTTGGATTTTTTGATACCCACCCTTAAGGTTGCACAAGAGCATCAATGGATTGGCCACGAGTTATCATCAAGGATCATGGACTAGCACTGCAACCAAGAAGAGACAAAAAGCCTATTTTGATGCACATGTGAAGGACAAATGCTTGAAAGAAGGAGATTTAGTCCTAGTTTATATGTTGAAACAACACGCATGGAAGCTAGAGAAATGTGGTTATGGACCTATGATTATAAATCGGATTTCAACAAGTGGAGCGGTACAATTAGCAACTCTAGAAGGGGAGATAATGCCTAATTATATTGGCGATTGTAGACTCAAGCTTTATCAAGAACCTCTCACCGAGGATATGCTTAGATGACTGATGCTAACAAAGAAGTGCAAGGATGAAGAGAAAAGAATAAGAGAAGAAGCTCTAGTAGAGGCCTTAAGAACATACTAAATACATGAAGTTAAGGAGACAAGGACTGGGGAGGGAACGTTACAATGAATTAGCAAACCCCCATAACATTCCCTATACCCATGGAGAAACCCCAAGATACCCTATGGGAATGTGTCAAACAAAGTCAACTGCTCACCCTAGCATAGTGGATAGGAGATCATTTATTATGGTTATGCTAAGGCAAAGCACTACTCACAAGGAGATTAGGGCACTAATTGATTCAGGTGCTACAACGAGTGCAATTAGGTGGTCTCATTGTCAAAACATTGGAGTAGAAATGCATCCTATACCTCATAGGACTAGGAGACATGGGAATAGAAATGTGTCTTATAACTCATAGGACTAGGATGCATGGAAACCCCTTGCATGGGTGAGGTGGACCTTCCTATCCTCATAAAAGATGCACCTTTGACGATGAAGTTCCTAGTTTTTCATGATGATGACCTAATAGAATCACTGATTCTGAGCCAAGATTGGTTATATGACCACTCAATGGACTTAAATATTAGAAAAATCTCCCTTCAACTCCGAATACTAGGCCAACATTGAGTAATACTGCTTGAGATCCCTAACCATCCCCACTCAGAGGAACGTAACCTTGGCTCCCACATAATGGACACAAAGGTAGACCGAAATTTCTTTGGCCAAATCCTCCATCTAAGGACGGTCCTCTCTATACAAATGGGGACTAGCCTTGGCCAGAGTAATCGAGATATCTTCCTCTCCTTCCTCAAACCAATGGGCACCATCAGTGGACAAATGGGCACCATAAACCCTTCAGACCCACCCTCCACACTTCTTGCATGCTTGCCTAGATCTGTTGTACAAAGTGCCTCATTTCTTGATGGGCAGGTCATGCAAGTTTGGACCTCCCTTCTTTTCCAAAGCAGAGTGTCAATCTGATCTTTCAACCACCACCCTGAGAAAATCAACCATGATTCAAACATCTCAATTGACGAATAATCCAGATTACCCCTTAGAAGTAGTGCAAGTATCCAAACGCAATTGGCAAAGAAGCAAATGGGTAACCAAGGCCTAGCAATCACCAGCCATCTCCTCCAATTCAGGATAAGAAGTCAAGGCAAAGCAGAATCAACCTCGATGACATTTTCTTTCCATGAGAATTCGACAAGTCTGGATACCTAAGAAGTATTTTATGGCCAAGCCCAACACATCTCAAATTTGGGTGCCTAAGGCTTGTCTTGTAGCTAAAAAACGTAGCCATGTAACACCCTCCCCTCCAAAATCACACCACTCACATACCATATCACCTCCCAATTCATCCTTTGTATCTCATTGAATGAAACCATTCCCATTTATCACTCACTAGGATATGGGTGCCTCAATGCCCTCATAACCTTGAATCCCCTCCATCGTACAATATGAAACTTCAGCAGGCTAACCTTCCCCCTTGTAATAATTCACTAACACCCAAGCTCACTATCCTCCTTGTAAAAGTCAACCAAGACTAACTTACCATCATAGTTAATGACATCTTTCATGAAAGGATATGTATGCATTATTCAATGCATGTAAGAAGTCTAACAACATGCATTAGCCACTGAGAGATCATTGCAAAATCACATCAGAGCACAAGGCTACATTGGCGGCACATCATTTATGGAAAGGAATTGCAATCTCACTTTATTGGGTCAAGATTAATTTCCATGCTAATGTGTTATCATTTTGTAACAAATCTTTTACACAAGCATGCAAGATCAACATGCAAGCTGAAGGGTCTTCAGGTGTGGGCACCAGCTTACCAACGGTGGACTTTGAAAAGTTACTAGTGGAAGCCCACTCTTCTAGGATACCTCTAGAGTTTCAAGATTTCATGGTGCCAATGCCAATTGATGACCCTTGGATCGAAAGCATGGAGCGAGTACACAACAAATTTCATTGGTTCCAAGGTTTTGCAAGATCCCTTGCATATGCAGAGCACATTTATGAAGTAAATTTATGCTTTAGTGGCAACACATGGAGAAGATAATAGTTTCTTCTTTAGGGATTTGAAGCACTCCAAAACTTTGAGGAATTAAGACCAATATGGGCGAGGGAAGGTTTCACTGAATATTTTAGTGCACCCCTTCCTAAACTTGACTTCTATAAATGCTACTATCTTGTGGCTACTCTATAACCATCAGTAAGGAAGAAACTTATGGATACTTTTATACGGCCATCTTTGGTCACAGATCCCCTTTTAAGAAGTTTTATCTCTTGCCAGATCTCATCAAGCTTGCCTTAAAAATTCATGGTTCACACATGCCCACAGAGAGAAAAAGGCTCGTCCTAGAACCCATGAAGAAGGGAGATGTTTTGAAATGGGCTGACATATCAGCCATTACACCCAAGCTATCGAAGCTCCTATGTGTTTGCAGGCAGCATTTTGCCTTCCCAGCATGGGATCGCTTCTATCTTACGAACACAAGCCCACAAACTATTGACCTAGCTAGTTGGATATAGGAACAATTATTTTTGGAAAATCAAAGATGGGTAAGAAAAAGGGTTATCCATGGTTGTTGTGCCATTACAAGAATAGTGTATGTGTGTCTGGCTTATGACATTCCTATCCAACGACCCTTATCAAGCACAAAATTACAATAGTTTAAAATCTCTACTAACTTGCGCAAACCACTGAAGTCACAAACTGGGAAATGCATGAGGGGAACCATCCCATGTCTACATTTACCTGCCTCACCCTCCCCTCAACCTTCACCCAACAAATCACCAACATAACCGCAATCGGTTGTACCCCCCATCAGAATTCATTTATCATGCCCTATGACATTAGAAGGTACTTCTAGTGTAGGTGCCACCTCTCATGCAACCACAATGACCATCATAGTGGCCACAACCTTAGAAATGAGGGTAACCATAGCCACAGTAGGTCTAGATGCATTTGCTTTTCATGTTTCAATTCTCAGAGGCCCAGCTCTTTTCACAAGAATAGAAGCACCCTAGTTATCCCGATTCTCCATCAGAACTTGAACGCAATCAAGGTGTATCAAGTCTAGAGGATGAAGACATAACCATCATGGAGGACAATGATGAGGAGGATGCTAGTCAACAAAGCCAAGAAACAGAAGTTGAGGGTCAACAAGAACAAGATGAGGGGCAAAGAAAAACTTAGGGAGATGAATTTGTAGCATCACAATTCATATTTGTCAAATTGAGGAGCATCTCACGAGACCCAAATGTCGTATACAAGCATTAAGTAGATGCAATGGTGCTTCATTAGCATGAGATTAACAACAAAACTATGCATGAAATAAGAAGAAAGCATCATTAACGACACACACAAGTTTAATCATACGCATAATCACATCGTTAATCAACAAACTAACATGTCACAAACATGAGGCAAGAAAGGAATAAGCACATCATGGGGACAACAAAAGCTCTCCAAGCATTCCACAAACTAGTAGGATCTCATTATCTTCAAGAATGCTCTCCCCAAATGAGAGGTAGTGACCTCTTTATATACAAAATGGGCAAAATCCATGCTATGTGGGATTTCTCACCTAAAAGGAGAATGAATCTCACTTATTCACTAGTGTGGCACTCACACACACCTATACAAGAGTGCTTATTAACTAATTTAAAAGTAGAAGAAGGTACAACTGATGATGAATAAGAGTGGATCCAAAAAATATGTCATGTTATCAACACTCCCCCCTCCTTGACTTTGTCGTCCTTGACAAAGATTTTTCTAATGTTGGAGCTTCTTTTGAGAAATGTGCTTTGAAATCCCTTTGAGTCCTTGGTCCTTTGTTTGGAGTGCTTCATGCTTGCTTTTTAATTCAAATTTCCTTTTGTTCTTGTGCAAGAGTTGTTCGCCATCCCTTTGTTCTTTTTGCCTCTTTTATGAAGATATGTAAATGCTAGAATGCTAGATTTTTTTTATTTTTGTTTTTTTTGGTTTAAGAAATAGAGGTAAATAATGAAGATGTGATGTTGAAATGTAGATGATATATACAAATAGATGAAATTAATTCATCTCATATTAGTCCTTTTGCATGATTATGGACTAAGGGTGCATGTGTAGAAAACAAAAAAGTTATTATGCATGGTCTTATGATGAGATCCTATTTTATGCATACTCTAAAAAATGCATAGAAAAAAAATGGTGCAAAAAATGGAATGGATCTTGAGCAAAGTGATCAAGGGTGAGGTGATGAAGAGGCTTCCTCCAATTGTCCAACTCCAAGAATCTTCGCATTTCATCAACCATTGAGATGGACCACACCTTTGTCCACTAACTTGAAAGATGAAAAATGAAAAGCAAGTTTTTGCAATGTATGTACATGTGCACTCTTGTGCCTGGGTTAAACTGAAAGTTCCTAATGCTTGGCCTTTGGATGAGGCCCTATTCGCATGCGTACTTGGTGTGCATCTTGAACATATGATGTGCATTGGGCAAGGTTGGGCTTGACACCCATGGATGCCACATGAAGAGGTTTTAGGCTGCCAATATGTATTTGCTTTGCTGGTCTTTGCTTTGAAGTTTCTGGTTGGATTGTTTTTGAGTTTTGGCTTGATTACTTTGGATCCTTTGGTTGGAAGTGGTCTTTCTTGAGGATAAGGCATAATGGGTCTAGACCATTTATGAATTTTAGTGTGAAAGGGTTGATTTTGTACAAGGGATTTCTTTGGTACCCATATCAGATGCAATTTGGTTTTGGGCTCTAAGTAATTGCTTGGCCACTTAAATTTGCTTGACATTACAAGGGAAATGTGATTTCTTCTTCCTGATGTAAGCGTCTTTTGGGCCTTCTATGTAATTCTTTCGGGAAATACTCATCTTTACATGGGAATTCAACAAAGATTGATCTTCTATACATACAACATGTCCATTCAATAGATCATTGGGTTGTGTGGTTTGAGATTGATCTAGAGATTATGTGATACATTTATCGTTATTATACGTAGAATCTCTAGATATGCAAATGGACGATGGATATTCATGTTGACCATAGATACTACATTACCTTCCACAACATTGATACAAAGTATTTCTTAGCTCCTTCTTTGTGAACTAGGTGTAGACAATCCTTCCAACATGGATTCACTGAGGGGAATCCAAGTTTAGAGGAAGAGAGGGCCCTTCCACATCCTCCAAGCACTTGAAGTCCTCCATTTTTTCCATTCTTCAACATTTCCTATAACTTACTCAAGAAGGATTAAATAAAAATATGGGTTCTCAATAGACACACATGTAGGGGTGGGATATGATAGATGGACAAGACACTTCAACCTTTTGATGATTAACAAACCTTTGAGTGCCTCTGATCAAGTCTTAATCTATACCTTCCATGGCAAAACATGTTTCCAAAAATTGCATATCATCCACCACAATAGGCACACAACTTGACCCATGCAATCATAATGTTCACCATTCATGAGGATAGAGGAATGAGTTGTTGGTTCAATGTTCTCCAAAATAATAGTCACTAAATCGATATGAATTAAATTCCCCCTCACAATTAGGATTGATATAAACACTCATCCTTCTATGGTCATATCCTATTCTCATATCCACAAAAGTATTGTTATATTCTCTTGTTGCAAATATGGAACCTACCCCCTCATATATTTTACAAATTTCACCCTTATTATGTGTTATTTTTTCATGCATCTCATTTTTTTCTTTCTTTTCATCACTCCCCCTTCCTTCTCTCTTTGTGTTTTTCTCTTCCCATGTTCTTGTTGAAATAATTTTTGGTTTTTTAAAGTGTTTTTTAATGTTTGTTTGGTATTTTTTGGAGGTATTTTAGAATTTGTTTTGGGTTTCATGTATTTTTTAAATGTTTTTGAGATTTTGTTTTTTTTCATTGGAAATGAAAATAATATGTGAAATAGGGGCTCACAAAACAAATTGCTCACCTAAAAAAGAATAGAGATTTATATATAAGAGAGGGCAAACCTTTTGTACATCAAGCGAACCCACTAATGTTATGATGGACACAAATATTGCAGACATCATCATCCTAAAATATCCAACTGCAACACATCAAGTATTCAAGGCTTCTTATTCTCTTGTTATAAACACACATAAGCATGATCATGATGTAACCAGCTTAAATCTCACAAGTTCACCCAGGTCTTGAAAAATAATGTATGAAAATATCTTTATGTTAATGACTAAGATAAACCAAAAAATAATCTTTTAATCATAGTTTAGAGTTATAAGTTCCAATGATATTCCAAATGTTCTCATCATCCTAGAGAATCATGGGTTTTATTTCCTCGTCTCCTCTTAACCTTATCAATATTACTTCATTTACTGCTCATGGTAATACCACAATCTCATATGAAGTTAGGAAATTCACATACATGTCAAGTCCTCTTTATCCCAGTATCCATGGCCCATGGATATACATGTATACACACACATACATTTATTGCCTTCATTTGCAAAATACATGTTATAGAATTAGAGTGTCCCTACCTCTCTCTCTTTCCCACCCCATAAATGTAATCCCATAACTACCATTGCATGTATAAGATATTAACTTAAATAGACACTGTGTGTGTGTAGTTTGAGAGTTTTCCCCCCTGTACCAAAATATGAACGTATCAAATATGCATTTATATGCATGCAAGGGCCTCCATTGACGTGATCAAAAAACATAGTCTTACATTAATCATGATCTTGTACATTGAACAATCCCTAACAAACCCTAGAGACCACTCTCACCTTTCAAGTTTTGGGTAACTGCATTTATCTCATCCATCTAACTTGATAGGTCAGCAGGAGACTTTTTCTGCAATGGCTTTTGAGGGTCAGCAGATATGCCTATTCACTCAAATTACCCCTATAGTTTCTCTAAATCATATGAATTTAGGATGCATCCCCTAAAGCACATATGCTTGGCTAGAGCTATATTTGGCAGGTGCATTCTCTCTCCTTCTGCATTCCACCACCTATTCTACAATTGGATAAGAATCCAAGGTGGTTTTCGATTCTCTCACTCTACCTTTTGTGTTAGGGACTAAGGATCATGAGAGAAGCGCAACTCATTGATTTTCCATGATCTATCTTGTTCTCTGATTTTTTTTGTGTTAGGAATGTTTCAATCACTACCTACCTACCATAATGCTCGCCTTTCTAGCTAGTCAAAGAATCCACGTCTTTCTCTCTTTTTGTAGGGCTATTTTGGGTCAAACAAAGTGATACCTAGAGAATGGTGTTAGATAAACAACTTGCAGGTGCATTAGTATGTATTGGAGAGTTCGAAAGAGTAGCAATTGAGTTAGAGAGATGAACAAAGAGATAGTAAGCTTCAACTTCCCTAGTCTAGCCAAGAAAGGCATTCAACAGGTGTACATTATGGGTTTGATTTTGATCTTCAGATGCTCTGTTCATATGAACAAGAGGTACCACCTCCCGCACCTTGCATAGAGCCTTTCATGCCAAAGCGGCCTAGCTCTCATTGCCTCTGAACTTCTAGAAATTGGCCATGATCCTCAGTTTGTCACCTGGTGCTAATCACTTATTCAAGGCATCCAAACTATACTGATACTAGTTAGTGACTATGCTAGGAGTAGATGATAAGAACATCCTTACTGCTCTCACTTATCTACCATGAGGTGATTAGAATTATCACCATCTGTAGTTTCTCCGAAATAGCAAAGAATATGCCTTGTCTCTCCTCTACATCACACTTAGGCACACTGGGAAACATCCAAGAGGAAAATCATCACTTTGAGGTTCCAAACCAACCTCTAATTTGAGTGATTACACAGGTACCTTAGAAGGTGCATAAGCAGATAAACTGAGCCTTACTCATCATTCTCTTTTCCCTCCGGATATATCGTTACCTGCTATTGCATATGAACCTCAAGCTCCTTGAACTTCTTCACTCTAGGTGCTCAACCCTTGATATATTGTTGTCTTGTCCTTTGTTCATGATTGCCTTCAACTTTATGGCAATCTTTTTTATAGCAGTCATCAAGCTTCAGAAGCCTTGCCTCATTGGTTTACTATTTGTTCATTTGAATGTTCCCAAGATACCAATCAAGATCCAGCCCTTTGTAGAAGTTTGAGCAAAGGTTGAATCTTTGATTGGCCCCTATGCTCACGGTTCTAACATTCTGATTCTTCAAACACCATGCAATAGCCAACTGAGTGACCTGTACTGCCAACCTTTCAACCATATGTTTTAATGCATCTACTTTGTCCAAGATCTCATTCACGAGCCTCTTGGTTGCCAAGTACTTCTAGTTTTTTAAGGAAAGCATGTTGTTTTTGGTGGAGGCGAATCAATTGAGTGCTTCCCAATGAGAACACCTGATCCTAGAGGGTTTCAAGTTTTCAATCCTAAACCATAATTCTTATATATTGGTGCATATTCAACTTCAAACCCCTCGTGTGCAAGAAGATTATACTGTAGTTGCTCCAAAACATGTCCAATCATGTTCAGTCAATCGGTCATAGCCTATGCTTCCGTTATCTATTGTGCATCCCACTCACTGGTGCCCCAATAGAAGGCCTAGCCCTTGTTGATGACATAGTTCATGGCACACACTATCTCCTTGATGGCCGTGCTCTTGTCTGGTTAGTGGCAAAACAACACATCAACATAATGCATCTGTAGACACCTTGGACATGCTTGAGTATCCTTGATGATGTGTTTACATGAGAAGTCAACATCATTGGAACCTTGTCCTCCCCAAAAGATTTTTGTAGATATCCCTAGATTAGAACTCTCCCACTTTAGCTCCTTGATCACTTGCCCCATGATCTCCTTCACCTTTCTATTAGCATACACCTCCTAAGCAGTTCAAGCCATAACTCGATGGTAGTCCTACCTAGTTACTACAAAAGCATATGAAATTGGCAATACGTTCATCCCGATAACACACATTAACACATTAAAAATTTCACCTTGACCTCCATTAGGTGTTGTATTTAGGGTCGCATAGATCTATGACAATAACTCTTTTTAAGTTTGGGTCATTTGGAGTGGCCTAAGCCAACTATTTCCTGCGAGTCGATTGTATGCAGTATTCATGGCAACATCTTGCTAAAGTCATACACTGAACAAGGCCCGCAATATGCATTCCTTATTGTCATAAGGGGTGATATCCTACCTACTCGCCACCCATTTTGTCCATTTGTATTTCATTGCCATCGTACATATTATAGGGCTCTCCGATCAATGTGGTTATCCTCTCCGAGGTTGAAGCATTCTAGGATCCATCAAGCTATAGGTTGTTCCTCGTCACCTCATTACTCACAATGCTAGCCCCTGCTCCTATAATTACATTTATGCCCCTTCTAAAAATGCGAGGTTGATCAGAGCCTTTGGATGATTATTTCCTTGCTGCCTCTCATTTTCTCCTAGAGTTACTTTTGCTTCAGTAATTCCTTGGAAACTAGGCATAATGATTTTGGCTGGGAGAATGAAAACTTCAGGGCAAAGGCCTGGCACATTGAAAGAAACTTCCTCAATATTTCAGACCTCTTCCATTCTTGTTCAAGTGTTATTTGTAGGGTCATCCCCAAACCTATAGAGGGTAACGATGGAATGACCTAAGTGTGCTAAGTATACACCACCCACTTCTCTATAGTCCCTCATTGAAGACTCAATAGTAGTCTCCCAATAGATGTCTTGCAAGAAACTCTCCTCTTCCTCCATTTAACATAAGAAGCAAAATGGGGAAACTCATTAAGCTCCAATTGTTCATTTAAGCATTCATAGATATCTGAGTTTCTATCAAGAGCGCAAAAAGATAACTTGAAAAATTGAACTGATGCATATGCATGGAAAGTGCAGAAGGTTGTACACTTCAACACCCTCAGTCCTTCCATCTAGATTTGGTCTGCAAGTTTCTCTGTGTTCTCTTGAGTGAATTCACATGCATGCTTGTTTTTAACAATACTGGAGATTTGTGATGCCTACATGCCCACCAATCACTCCCCTTTTTGCCATTGTTTTAGGTAAGAGGATGACTTATTGCCCTCCTTGATTGATAAAGAATTAGTAGTCTTATATTTTGTACAAGGCACAGTGCTAGTACAGTGAACGAGACACTCAGCAGCTCGACTAGACTACAATGGTCATCCTTACTTCTAATGAGGATTCTGAAGAGTATCTCATCTCTAAACAATGCATGCATAGGAAGTTCAAAGAGACATACCTTAAATTTCTAGATTTTTCCAAGATTCCTATTGCACCGCTCCTTTCTTCCAAGCTATTCCCATCATTCACTTGAATTTTCCATTGTTTTTTTGTTGGTGAACACCTAAAAAAACTATTACTCACACATGATAAGGAAAATCTTGAAAATCAACAACAAACTAATGTACAAAAAGATCTAATATACCCCATTTTTTATCGTTTTTTTGTAACTTGATGAATCAGTACCCGTGAATGGTTAATCATCCATGATCAAGATTCTTACCATCACAAATAGCTCATCCCATACAAGCTGTTGTAAATCTTGCAAGCCGCAAATGCTCACAAGAGCATAATGAAAATGAAGAACTCAAAAAGCGTCATGAAAAGTTGCATACACATCACTTTCATGTCATAAACCATCACGTGGAGTGACAAGAGAACACTCTCCGACAATGGTGCCAAAATTTGATGGCGTTGTAGCATCACAACTCATACTTGTCAAACCGAGCAACATCTCATGAGACCCAAATGTTGCATAGAAGCATTCAGCAAATGCAATAGTGCTTTTCTAGCACAAGATTAACAACAAAACTATGCGTGAAATAAGAAGAAAGTAGTGTTAAAACACATAAACTTAATCACATGCATAATCATGTTGGTAATCAACAAATTAACATGTCACAACTATGAGGCAAGAAAGGAACAAGCACACAAGCATGTCATGACGACAACAAGAGCTCTCCAAGCAACCCACAAATTAGCATGATCTCATTATCCCCAAGAATGCTCTCCCCAAATGAGAGGTAGTGACCTCTTTATATACAAAATGGGAAAAATCCATGCTAGGTGGATTTCCCAACCAAAAGGAGAATGAGTCTTACTTATTCACTAGTATGGCACTCACACACACTATACAAGAGTGCTTATTAGACTAATTTAAAAGTAGAAAAAGGTACAACTATGATGAATAAGAGTCGATCCAATCAACACAAGCACTAGAGAAGATGATACCTCAGATGCAACCACATACAACATTGCAATTCAAAGTTAAAACAAAAACATGCAAGCTATCTGGACAAGAAGTTAGATCACAGAGCAACAAAGTAAGGAAATTTTGCAACAAGAACTAGCCAACAGTGGATTCAAGGCCATCTTCTTAAATTTTTTTTAACAAATTAGTTCAAGCAATGGGCATGATCGAAGCATTACATTTCCTCAAGTGCAAGCCCTACATCAATTCGATCCTCGGAGAGTACAATTAATGTCATGACCAGGACAACATATTTATGTACCAGTCGAGGATCACACCTCCATTCATCAAGAAGCATAGATTGTGATAGACACACCAAATTGAGATGACACCACTGTAATTGACATGCAACCCCCTCCATCAACATCCCTAACCAACCACACCTCAGACATTGCCTCTATGGCAAAACCCAACATTCGATCACTTGTACATCGTTTCACCTGTACATCCTAGCTCATCTTCCTTCGATCATCCCATTTCTAGCTAGTATCCCAAGAATATGTTAATCCATTCCTCACCACCTCCACAACACCATCGACATCATTCAGCTCATCAACCTTCCAACCAATAGGAGTCAATAGTCTCCTAGCTTTGCCCGTTTCACCTATTCCCTTCCCTCAACACCCTTTCTCATCCCCATATTCTAAAAAATCTTTCTTTTGTGCTACATCCTAGCTAGTACACTACCTCAACGATCTCATCCTCATCAATCAATGCTCGAAATCGTTTTTGTAACATAATTCTCGACCTTTGTAAATCTTATATTCATCCCCACACAATCACCCAAGTCACACCACTTTTCACTATCAGTTCACTAGATCCTACTCCTAGTGATATGGATATTTCACCACCCACTACACCTCCACTCATGATGTTGATGTCCATCACCACTATTACCACACACACTTCCATGAACTTCTCCACCATCACCATTGCATCCACACTCCCTCACCTGACCCCCATTCCCCTTGCATTACACACTAAACAACATGCATTTTTGTGCACCACATCATTATTTCCTTCCACTATAGATACTCCTTTTCAACAAATGTTTTCCTATATACATCAAGTTAGAGAATGATTTTCTTCATTACAACATCATTATCAGGCCTTACAAAAAATGGCAACTCAACGACATGCCAATCTCAACTCACTAACCATAAAAAATGCATCGCTCAATGCACATCATCAAGAACTTCGAGAATCTTATCAACGATGGAACTAGAATTAGAGCAAAAGACCAATGATGCCATTGCATATGCAGAAGAACAATTACAACAATAGGTCATCTGGAATGCCCAATTAATGAGAAATATGGGACTCCTACGACACCATTTAGCTACAACCAAACAAGAAAACCAACACTTACAAGTACAGAACCACGAGAACTTTGAAGCCGCATTGGACCACCCAAAGGAACCTATCATTCTGAGTTGCTTCAAGGTTGTTCCCTCAGAGACCATGCAAATGTTGTTGGATGACCATGCATGCCTTCTTGAATATTATGACAAATTGATCGAGGAATGCCAGGCACTCAGAAACAATAATGCCATTTACGACTTACAGAACCTACAACCCCACCTCCCACATAGGCAGTCACACTGCCAGAAGTCTTGGAGGAATTGAACACCTTAAGGGCATGTGTGTTAGAACTTGAAGCTCAAGTACCAGATCCCTCAGTGATCCCCTAGCCTGACTCACCACCTAGCATACCAGAGGCTGAAGGAACAGTGACAATTCTAGTTGAACCCACCTTTGAGGAAGAGTATGAACCTCAACCCACCATTGGTGGTCCTGTTACGGACGAAAGTCAGGACACGTTTGAATTTCCTACATCTACATGGATGAAAACCATCAAAGAATTAGGCAAAACTCACTCTGCACGTGTCGAAGCATAGTTACAAGCCATGGAAACTATTGAGGAGACTATTCTTTAGTCTCCATATTTCATAGCATTGATGTCAACATAGTATATTTCCATAAAACGAATTTCAATATAAACCATATTTCATGTACATGATAGAATACAATTTAGCCATTGAGAAAATCAAGGGGAAGAAGTCAACCCATGCATCACAGTTTGAACCAGCGGACTTGCTAGC
>MU263089.1:42500-49636 GCA_020310875.1 Ceratopteris richardii | reverse complement strand
TATACTTTCATGTGAACCAATGTATTTACATGCAATGGATTGCTATGAAGAAGCTAAAGAGCAGCATAACTGCTGAATTGATCGAAAGGAAGAGACAGAAAAAGAGTACGCAGTATTTCTTGCTTAAATGGCAAGTGTCTATGTCAGCATAGACCTATATAAACGAAAGCGATCAAATAAATGCAAAAAGCTTCTGCTGAGATTGCGCCGCTTCGACCATCGGAACTTGTACATATCTACCGCGCAAGGAAACGACAAATTTATGAACTGATTCTGAAAGTCATGTGCCAGATACTTTATTATGAAAAATGGATTCTCTGACGATTTCAGACCTCTAGCAAGAATTGTATGTTTCGCTCCTCGCGGAAACAGATATGGCTGAAATGCATCAACTTACCCGAAAGAAAGGTTTTTTACGTCCGATAGTTCTTTGTTACCATCAATATTTGTCGTCGCTCCAAGTGTATGTCTCAACTTATGAGACACTATGTCTACTGGAATGTTTTCCAATATCATTCATCCACGTTTCTTTGATCACTTCATGTTTAATCTAATGATGTGCCATATTCATTTTTTCAATCATGATCATGATAGTGTAGCTTTTTAGTAATAAAGAATGTGTTCGCAAGCTGGAGTATTCTATGATAACTTTGAAGTGAAATCAATCTCATCAAATACACTACATTCTAATATTTATTTTATCTCTATACTAAAAGTTCTCTTAAATACTCAAGTTTTGTTAAAGTGAAATCAATCTCTATGATAACTTTGAAGTGAAATCAATCTCATCAAGTACACTAGATTCTAATATTTATTTTATCTGTATACTAAAAGTTCTCTTAAATACTCAAGTTTTGTTTTCTCCTTTTACAAGTTTCTTTTACTTAAGTGCACACTTTTTCTTTCCAGGACTTACAAAGAAAAGGACGCATACAGAGGTTTCAAAAAAACAGAGATAAAAAACTTAAAGGCCATAAAACCACGATTCGATGTCAAAAAAGAAATTTTTCCTATTCATTTCCTATGTAAAACAGTTCTTTTGATTTTGAAGCTATTTATGTGGTCTTTCAGATGAATTTAAAGTCTCTTCGAATAGAGAGCTGATGTCAGAAATACACAATTTCAGCGAACAAGAGCTCTCTAAAAATCTAGTTAAAATCCTGCAAAATTGTATACATCTGTTTTTTTATTGTAAAATGTTTGTAATTTGTTTGATAGGTTCTTTCAAGCCCAAAAAAATTTATGAACAAATCAATACCTACTAGTATTATTTGGTCACATGGTTTTAGGAACTTGCCTCCTTGTGATCCTCAAGGTTTTTAAGCATTTTTCGGAATTTTCTATAGAATATGGGTTGAGATCTCTAAATACTATTAAAAACCTGAATGAGACTAGATTGCACCCATAACATAATCTTAGATTCCAAGACGAAGATATGAAGATAGGCATACAAAAAACGTTTAAGAAACAATATTAGTTAGTCGACATATTCATGAAAGCACACATACACATGAATTATTCATTATTTTGACTGAATTTTATTGCAAATGTAGCAATGGTCATGCTCTCATACATGCATCCCCATCTCAAGCATCTCATTTGATAAAACGAAAAGAACTTCTTAATCCGACTCTCATGGAACTTTAAACACTGCGTCATGATAAACGACAAGTACGTCAATAAAAGAAAATATATGTGATAAAATAGCCTTTTGTGCATGCTCTTCAAAAATCTTTACACCACTATACAAGGTTTTCAGAATTCCCCCAAAAATATGCCAATTCACGAAATATTTTCAAAATTTTGAGTACATAAAGTTAGTAGAATTATGCTAAATTTACAATACCTTATTTGATAAATTCAAGAGAGAATTTTGAAATGAACCAATAAAGCATTATCTTATGAGAATACTCACCTACGCCAGTCCACAATTATGAAATGGACAAAAAAGCCTTACTTACTAAATAATCACTCAGATTTGGACCAATAACAAAGTGTTATGCAAAGGTTCATTTATGCTCTTTTTGTTTCCTTGCATCATTGCGGGAGAAAAAGAGTTATAAGCAACAATGATGTGTGTGGAGAGGGGAATTAGTTGGTCAATTGGGATCATTTCATCCTTCAATTGCGGGCTTTATCCTCAAGCTCCACTAAATGTGAGCGAAGTGGCACACTATCGCTTACTCCTAATCAGCTCAAATCAGACCAATGTACTCATATCAGTGTTGATGCAAAGGTTCATTTATGCTCTTTTGTTTCCTTGCATCATTGCGGGAGAAAAGAGTTATAAGCAACCATGTACGTGTGTGTGGAGAGGAGGGAATTAGTTGTCAATTGGGATGCACACTTGTGGGCTTACAGAATTGGAGGATGGGGGAGAGGTAGGGCTACGAGAGGCTGGCTTCTGGGACAGCGGAGGATGGGGGACAGTGGGAGGGGGGGGGGAGAGAGAGAGATAGAATGAGAGAGAGAGAGGGTGGGTGGGACAAGGCGGGATGGTGAAATGGAGGCATGGGGGTGGGCTGCGAGGGCTGCAGGTGGGAGTATGGGGGATGGGGGGGTGGGTTGCGGGGACTACGGGCGAGAGTATGAGGGGTGGTCGGGGCTGCGACCAGGAGTAAGACGAGGTGGCAGGGGCTGCGGGTAGGTGGGTGGGGACTAGGTGGAGGGAGCTATGGGGGAGTGAGCAAGGTCACACACTATCGCTTACTACTAAATCAGCCCAAATCAGACCAATGTACGCATATTAGTGTTTATGCAAAGGTTCACTTATGCTCTCTTGTCACCTTGCATCATTGCCAGAGAAAAAGAGTTATAACCAACCATGTACGTGTGTGTGGAGAGGAGGGAATTAGTTGGTCAATGGGGATGCACACTTGTGGGCTTACGGAATTGGAGGATGGGGGAGAGGTAGGGCTGCGGGAGGGTGGCTTATGGGACATCGGAGGATGGGGGTACAACAGGGAGAGAGAGAGAGAGAGAGAGAGAGAGAGAGAGAGAGAGAGAGAGAGAGAGAGAGAGAGAGAGAGAGAGAGGGTGGGTGGGACTAGGCGGGGGGCGGGGATTTGTAAAGGGCAACATGGGGGTGGGCTGCGAGGGCTGCGGGTGGGAGTATGAGGGGGTGGGGGGTGGGTTGCGGGGGCTGCGGGGGAGAGTAGGAGGGTGGATGTGGGAGGAGAGGAGAGGGAGAGAGAGAGAGAGAGAGAGGAGAGAGAGAGAGAGAGAGAGAGAGAGAGAGAGAGAGAGAGAGAGAGAGAGAGAGAGAGAGAGAGAGAGAGAGAGAGAGAGAGAGAGAGAGAGAGAGAGAGAGAGAGAGAGAGAGAGAGAGAGAGAGAGAGAGAGAGAGAGAGAGAGAGAGAGAGAGAGAGAGAGAGAGACAATTGCACTGCACTACAACTTGTTTCTAGTTGATGGAGGGATGGTGGGATGGAGGGATGGTGGGATGAAGGGATGCTGGGATGGAGGGATGGTGGTATGGAGGTATGGTGGGATGGTGGGATGGAGGGATGCTGGGATGGAGGGATGGTTCAATGGAGGGACGGTGGGATGGAGGGATGGTGAGATGGAGGGATGGAGGGATGGTGGGATGGAGGGATGGTGGGATGGAGGGAGGACGGGATGGAGGGATGGTGGAATGGAGGGACAGAGGGATAGTGGAATGGAGGGATGGTGGGATGGAGGGATGGTGAGATAGAGCGACGGCGCGATGGAGGGATGGTGGAATGGAGGGATGGTGGAATTGAGGGATGGTGGGATGGAGGGAAGGAGGGATGGGCACATGGTGGGATGGAGGGAATAGGTTGGTTTGGTTTTCATTTCATCCTTCAATTGCGGGCTTATCCTCAAGCTCCATAAATGTGAGCGCAAAAAGTTCAGTGGCACACTATCGCGTACTCCCTTAAATCAGCTCAAATCCAGACCAATGTACTCATATCAGTCGTTTATGCAAAGGTTTCATTATGTCTCTTTTTGTTTCCTTGCATCATGCGGGAGGTAAAAAGAGTTTTATAACGCAACCATGTCCGTGTGTGTGGACGGAGGAGGGAATTAGTTGTCAATTGGGGAAATCATTTCATCCTTCAATTGGGGGCTTTATCCTCAAGGTCCACTAAATGTGAGCGAAGTAGGCCACACTATCGCTTACTCCTAAATCAGCTCAAATCATGCCCAATTGTACTCATATCAGTGTTGATGCAAAGGTTCATTTATGCTACTTTTGGTTTTCCTTGCATCATCGCGGGAGAAAAAGAGTTATAAGCAACCATGTACGTGTGTGTGGGCGAGGAGGGAATTAGTTGGTCATATTGGATGCACACTTGTGGGCTTAAGAATTGGAGGATGGGGTAGAGGTAGGGCTACGACCGATGCTGGCTTCCCGGACAGCGGAGGATGGGGGGACAGTGGGAGGGGGGGGGGAGAGAGATGAGAGAGAGAGAGGGTGGGTGGAACAAGGCTGGGGGCTGCGACTATGAAAGGGAAGCATGGGGGTGGGCTGCGAGGGCTGCAGGTGGGAGTATGCGGGGGTGGGGGGGTGGGTGCGGGACTGCGGCTGCGAGAGTAATGAGGGGGTGGTCGTGGTGCTGCGACCAAGAGTTAAGACGAGGTGGCAGGGGCTGCGGGCAGGTGGGTGGGAGACTAGGTGGAGGGAGCTATGGGGGAGGGAGCAGAGAGAGAGAGAGAGAGAGAGAGAGAGAGAGAGACGAGTAGACGAGAGAGAGAGTGAGGAGAGAGAGAGAGAGACGAGAGACGAGAGGAGAGATGAGAGAGAGAGAGAGAGAGAGAATTGCAGGCACTACAACTTGTTTCTAGTTGATAGAGTGATCAAAGTGAAGATGTTCTTTGACCCTCATCTAGATAGGGGCACTTCTAGGGTAGGACTAGAATAGCGAAGAAAGTTGTTCCTATTCCCGATGGAGTCTTTTAAATAAGACAAAGCTCCATATGTTATAGGAGCTTTGACGTTGGTCGAGATTCAGCTATGGAAGCTTTTCCATAGGAGGATCAATTTCCTTCTTCCTATCATAAGATGCAAAAGGTTGTTCAATTTGAGACTCCATCGAACCCAAGGCCAACTTTTAAAGCGCCACTTCGTGTTGAGATCTTGAAGGAAATCCTGTGGTTCTGTGATCCTTGGGATATCCTCAATCGGATTACCATATTTCCATTTAATACGTTTCGGATTTGGTGCTTCCTATCCGATAAAAGGCAACATTCCAAGTCCCACCAGGTATTCATCATTGTACTTAAGAGGCACCAATCCTCTTTAATCGACACTGTGTCTCTGATCAATGTCCTCAAATCTTATCCATGTTGTTTGAGGTTGGAACCACAAGTCCTTCGATTACTGAAACCCTTTAGACCAAACTTCTTTTGGCTTATCGGAGGTTCTCCTCTTCAGTTAGCCTGATGCGAACCAGATCAAATTAAGGCCAATGTAATACAGCTGTAACGATCTAAGTAGTAGTTTTCGTGAAATAACCCTCTGCGTTGTGTTCAATAGATGCATTTGAAGTAAAATTAATAAAAAAGGTAGAATGTATCCAGAGTGTCTGGAGTAGAACTTCTTTTTTGAAAAAAAACAAAGTACGAATCGGTAGTTCATGCTTATCTTACCACAGTAGAAGACAATGTGTCCCAACTCGCATGTCCATGCCAATTTATTTCGCATCCGGCATTTTATGACATGCGCAGTGCTTTAACATGGAGGGGCAATGAAGCCAAGCGTCCTCTTTCTTTAGTTATTATACTCCAAGGAAGTTAAGTGATTCGCTCGTATCTTTTCTCTTTCCCAGGGAGCAACAGAACCGTATCCCCTCTGGACTACCATTGACTCATCCAAGAGTTTGCGTGCCTTAATGTTTTGATACGAGGCTCGACAAATATATTACATGTAGGGATATATTTTCATGCCAACCAATCCGTTCATATGGAATGGATTTCTATGAAGAAGGTTAGGAGCAGCATAACTGCTGGACTGATCGAAACGAAGATACGAAAAAAAACTATGCAATGTTTCCAGCTTAAATGGCAAGTGTCGATGTCAACATCAGATCTATATAAACGAAAGCGATCAAATAAATGTAGAAAGTCTTTCTGCTGCATTAGATTGCGCAACTTTTGGCAGTCTCTTGCCCGTCTGAACTTCTACATATATACGACGCAAGGAAAGGACAGACAAGATACTTTAATACGATAAGACAATTCTCAGACAATTTTCGTATTTCCTTTGAAACTCGTGACTCGGAGCACACCTTCCATGCGATTCTGTGACCTTCCATGCTTTTTAGTAATGAACAAGGTGTTTCAGGACGCTTTAGTATTCTATGATGACTTTGGAGTGAAATCAATCTTGTCAACTACACGACATTCTAAAATTTACATTATCTCTATACTACAAGTTCTGTTAAATACTCAAGTGGTGTTTGCTCCTTTTACAAGTTTCTTTTCTTTCAGTGCACAACTTTACTTTCTAAGCCTTACAAAAAAATATACGCGTACAGAGGATTCCAAAAAAATAAAAGAGAAAAAACCTCAAAGCTCATAAAACCAAGATTAGATGTCAAAAATACAAATTATTTTTGGTATTTACTCATTTGGTGCTTTGTTAGAACTCGCTATGCTTGGTGTGCTTTCCTATGTAAAATAGCTCGCTTTATTTTGAAGCTATTTATGTGGTCTTTCAACTGAAATTAAACTCTCCTCAAATAGAGAGCCGATGTCAGAAATACACAATTTCAGCGTACAAGAGTTCTCTATAGATCTATTTAAAATCGTGCAAAATTATACACATTTTTTTTTATTGTGAAGTTTTTTCAAAAGTCCCCCAAAAATATGCCAATTTTTGGCATATTTCCAAATTTTGAGTACCTAAAGATAGTCCAATTTTTTTAAAATTTACAAAACCTTATCCGATAAATTCAAGAAAGAATTATGAAATGGTGCAAAAAAGCCATATTTCATGAGAATACTCGATTAGACTAGAGAGAATTAGGAAATAGACCAAAAAAGCTGTATGTTATGAGAACACTCACTTACATTCGCATAAATAAAAAAGGATATGAACGAGAGAAGACTCCAATACGATCCTAATACTTTGATCGCATTAGAAAATTTTAGGAACAACAATTGATGGTTTC
>MU263089.1:27500-37500 GCA_020310875.1 Ceratopteris richardii | reverse complement strand
TCCAAGTGTATGTCTCAACTTATGAGACACTATGTCTACTGGAATGTTTTCCAATATCATTCATCCACGTTTCTTTGATCACTTCATGTTTAATCTAATGATGTGCCATATTCATTTTTTCAATCATGATCATGATAGTGTAGCTTTTTAGTAATAAAGAATGTGTTCGCAAGCTGGAGTATTCTATGATAACTTTGAAGTGAAATCAATCTCATCAAATACACTACATTCTAATATTTATTTTATCTCTATACTAAAAGTTCTCTTAAATACTCAAGTTTTGTTAAAGTGAAATCAATCTCTATGATAACTTTGAAGTGAAATCAATCTCATCAAGTACACTAGATTCTAATATTTATTTTATCTGTATACTAAAAGTTCTCTTAAATACTCAAGTTTTGTTTTCTCCTTTTACAAGTTTCTTTTACTTAAGTGCACACTTTTTCTTTCCAGGACTTACAAAGAAAAGGACGCATACAGAGGTTTCAAAAAAACAGAGATAAAAAACTTAAAGGCCATAAAACCACGATTCGATGTCAAAAAAGAAATTTTTCCTATTCATTTCCTATGTAAAACAGTTCCTTTGATTTTGAAGCTATTTATGTGGTCTTTCAGATGAATTTAAAGTCTCTTCGAATAGAGAGCTGATGTCAGAAATACACAATTTCAGCGAACAAGAGCTCTCTAAAAATCTAGTTAAAATCCTGCAAAATTGTATACATCTGTTTTTTTTATTGTAAAATGTTTGTAATTTGTTTGATAGGTTCTTTCAAGCCCAAAAAAATTTATGAACAAATCAATACCTACTAGTATTATTTGGTCACATGGTTTTAGGAACTTGCCTCCTTGTGATCCTCAAGGTTTTCTAAGCATTTTTCAGAATTTTCTATAGAATATGGGTTGAGATCTCTAAATACTATTAAAAACCTGAATGAGACTAGATTGCACCCATAACATAATCTTAGATTCCAAGACGAAGATATGAAGATAGGCATACAAAAAACGTTTAAGAAACAATATTAGTTAGTCGACATATTCATGAAAGCACACATACACATGAATTATTCATTATTTTGACTGAATTTTATTGCAAATGTAGCAATGGTCATGCTCTCATACATGCATCCCCCATCTCAAGCATCTCATTTGATTAAACGAAAAGAACTTCTTAATCCGACTCTCATGGAACTTTAAACACTGCGTCATGATAAACGACGAGTACGTCAATAAAAGAGAAAATATATGTGATAAAATAGCCTTTTGTGCATGCTCTTCAAAAATCTTTACACCACTATACAAGGTTTTCAGAATTCCCCCAAAAATATGCCAATTCACGAAATATTTTCAAAATTTTGAGTACATAAAGTTAGTAGAAACTATGCTAAATTTACAATACCTTATTTGATAAATTCAAGAGAAAATTTTGAAATGAACCAATAAAGCATTATCTTATGAGAATACTCACCTACTCTAGTGACAATTATGAAATGGACAAAAAAAGCCTTATTTTATGAGAATAATCACTTAGATTTGGATAAATAAACAAAATGAACAAAAAGAGACTACAATATGATCCTAATACTTTGGTAGCATTAGAAAATTTTAGTAACAACAATTGATGGTGTGAATGTGTATCTATGAAAAAATATATTTATTTCTATGAGATTATTTGCTATCTAACTCGGAGGGATGGTGGGATGGAGGGACTGTGGAATGGAGGGATAGAGGGATGGTGGAATGGAGGGATGGTGGGATGGAGGGACGGTGGGATTGAGGGATGTTGGGATGGTGGAATGGAGGTATGGTGGGATGGAGGGATGGTGGGATGGAGGGATGGAGAGATCGTTGAATGAAGGGAGGGTGGGATGGAGGGATGGACAGATGGTGAGATGGAGGGATGGTGGGATGGAGGGATGGTGGGATGGAGGGATGGTAGAATGGAGGGACAGAGGGATGGTGGAATGGAGGGATGGTGGGATGGAGGGATGGTGGGATGGAGGGATGGTGGGATAGAGCGATGATGGAATGGAGGGATGGAGGGATGGTGGAATGGAGGGATGGTGGGATGGAGGGAAGGAGGGATGGTGGGATGGAGGGAAGAGGTTGGTCTTCTCATTTCATCCTTCAATCGCGGGCTTTATCCTCAAGCTCCACTAAATGTGAGCAAGGTCACACACTATCGCTTACTCCTAAATCAGCCCAAATCAGACCAATGTACGCATATTAGTGTTTATGCAAAGGTTCACTTATGCTCTTTTGTCACCTTGCATCATTGCGGGAGAAAAAGAGTTATAACCAACCATGTACGTGTGTGTGGAGAGGAGGGAATTAGTTGGTCAATGGGGATGCACACTTGTGGGCTTACGGAATTGGAGGATGGGGGAGAGGTAGGGCTGCGGGAGGGTGGCTTATGAGACATCAGAGGATGGGGGTGCAACAGGGAGAGAGAGAGAGAGAGAGAGAGAGAGAGAGAGAGAGAGAGAGAGAGAGAGAGAGAGAGAACGAGAGAGAGAGAGAGAGAGAGAGAGAGAGAGAGAGGAGGGTGGGTGGGACTAGGCGGGGGGCGGGGATTTGTAGAGGGCAACATGGGGGTGGGCTGCGAGGGCTGCGGGTGGGAGTATGAGGGGGTGGGGGGTGGGTTGCGGGGGCTGCGGGGGAGAGTAGGAGGGTGGATGTGGGGGAGGGAGGGGGGAGAGAGAGAGAGAGAGGGAGAGAGAGAGAGAGAGAGAGAGAGAGAGAGAGGAGAGAGAGAGAGAGAGAGAGAGAGAGAGAGAGAGAGAGAGAGAGAGAGAGAGAGAGAAGAGAGAGAGAGAGAGAGAGAGAGAGAGAGAGAGAGAGAGAGAGAGAGAGAGAGAGAGAGAGGAGAGAGAGAGAGAGAGAGAGAGAGAGAGAGAGAGAGAGAGAGAGAGAGAGAGAGAATTGCACTGCACTACAACTTGTTTCTAGTTGATGGAGGGATGGTGGGATGGTGGAATGGAGGTATGGTGGGATGGAGGGATCGAGGGATGGTGGGATGGAGGGATGCTGGGATGGAGGGATGGTTGAATGGAGGGACGGTGGGATGGAGGGATGGTGAGATGGAGGGATGGAGGGATGGTGGGATGGTGGGATGGAGGGACGGTGGGATGGAGGGATGGTGGAATGGAGGGACAGAGGGATGGTGGAATGGAGGGATGGTGGAATGGAGGGATGGTGGCATGGAGGGATGGTGGGATAGAGCGATGGTGGGATGGAGGGATGGTGGAATGGAGGGATGGTGGAATTGAGAGATGGTGGGATGGAGGGAAAGAGGGATGGTGGGATGGTGGGATGGAGGGAAGAGGTTGGTCTTCTCATTTCATCCTTCAATCGCGGGCTTTATCCTCGAGGTCTACTAAATGTGAGCGAAGTCCCACACTATCGCTTACTCCTAAATGAGCTCAAATCAGACTAATATACTCATATAATTGTGTATGCAAAGGTTCATTTATGCTCTTTCTGTTGCCTTGCATCATTGCAGGAGAAAAAGAGTTATAAGCAACCATGTACGTTTGTATGGAGAGGAGGGAATTAGTTGGTCAATGGGGATGCACACTTGTGGGCTTACAGAATTGGAGGATGGGGGAGAGGTAGGGCTACAGGAGGGTGGATTTTGGGAGAGCCTAGGATGGGGGGATAAGGGGGGGGGGGGGGAGGGGGGGGGAGAGAGAGAGAGAGAGAGAGAGAGAGAGAGAGAGAGAGAGAGAGAGAGAGAGAGAGAGAGAGAGAGAGAGAGAGAGAGAGAGAGAGAGAGGGTGGGTGGGACGAGGTGGGGGACGGGGAACTCTGAGAGGGAAGCATGGGGGTGGGCTGCGAGGGCTGCGGGTGGGAGTATTGGGGGGGGGGGGGGGTGGGGGGGTGGGTTGCGGGGACTGCAGCTAGAGTAGGAGGGGGTGGCCGGGGCTGCGATTGGGAGTAAGACGGGGTGGTGGGGGCTGCGGGCAGGTGGGTGGGAGACTAGATGGGGGGAGCTATGGGGGAGGGAGCGGAGAGAGAGAGAGAGAGAGAGAGAGAGAGAGAGAGGAGAGAGAGAGAGAGAGAGAGAGAGAGAGAGAGAGAGAGAGAGAGAGAGAGAAAATTGCACCGCACTACAACTTGTTTCTAGTTGATAGAGTGATCAAACAGAAGATGTTCTTTGACCCTCATCTAGATAGGGGCACTTCTAGGGTAGGAGAAGAATAGCTAAGAAAGTTCTTCCTATTCGTGATGGAGTCTTTTAAATAATACAAAGCTCCATATGTTATAGGAGCTTTGACGTTGGTCGAGATTCAGCTATGGAAGCTTTTCCATAGGAGGACCAATTTCCTTCTTCCTATCATAAGATGCAAAAGGTTGCTCAATTGGAGACTCCATCGAATCCAAGACCAACTTTAAAGTGCCACTTCGTGTTGAGATCTTGAAGGAAATCCTTTGGTTCTGTGATCCTTGGGATATCCTCAATCGGACTACCATATTTCCATTTAATACGTTTCGGATTCGGTGCTTCCTATCCGATAAAAAGGCAACATTCCAAGTCCCACCAAGTATTCATCATTGTACTTAAGAGGCACCAATCCTCCTAAACGACTCTGTGTCTCTGATCAATGTCCTCAAATCTTATCCATGTTGTTTGAGGTTGGAACCACAAGTCCTTCGATTACTGAAACCCTTTAGACCAAACTTCTTTTGGCTTATCGGAGGTTCTCCTCTTCAGTTAGCCTGATGCGAACCAGATCAAATTAAGGCCAATGTAATACATCTGTAACGATCTAAGTAGTAGTTTTCGTGAAATAACCCTCTGCATTGTGTTCAATAGATGCATTTGAAGTGAAATTAATAAAAAAGGTAGAATGTATCCAGAGTGTCTGGTTTGCACTCAATTCAGACATTCGGGCAGGAAGATAAAATTTTCTGACTTGTTATATCTGAGCCGCAAAGCCATTTTTCTCCTAAAGATTCAATGTCGACCAAACTCAAATGAAAGTTCTGCCGTACATGCGTAGAATCTAGACATTGTCCCATACAAACTAAATAATCCTAACGGGCAAGACGATGGGTCAGCATGGCCTGTATGTCTAGACATTCGATGTATATGGAAGGAGACCGTCTACATCAAAGAAAACACTTGTAGAGGTTATCAGAGTACGAATCGGAAAGGGATTGCCCAACTTCTTTTTGAAAAAAAACAAAGTACGAATCGGTGGTTCATGCTTATCTTACCACAGTAGAAGACGATGTGTCCCGAATCGCATGTCGATGCCAATTCATTTCGCATCCGGCATTTTATGACATGCGCAGTGCTTTAACATGGAGGGGCAATGAAGCCAAGCGTCCTCTTCCTTTAGTTATTATACTCCAAGGAAGTTAAGTGATTCGCTCGTATCTTTTCTCTTTCCCAGGGAGCGACAGAACCATATCCCCTCTGGACTACCATTGACTCATCCAAGAGTTTGCTTAGGCTCGACAATATTATTTACATGTAAGGATATATTTTCATGCCAACCAATGAATTCATATGAAATGGATTTCGATGAAGAAGGTTAAGAGCAGCATAACTGCTGGACTGATCGAAACGAAGATACGAAAAAAAAACTATGCAATGTTTCCAGCTTAAATGGCAAGTGTCGATGTCAACATCAGATCTATATAAACGAAAGCGATCAAATAAATGTAGAAAGTCTTTCTGCTGCATTAGATTGCGGAACTTTTGGCAGTCTCGTTCCCGTCTGAACTTCTACATATATACGACGCAAGGAAAGGACAGACAAGATACTAGAAAAAGCTCGATGCAAGTTGCTCCATGAACTTTAATACGATAAGACAATTCTGAGACAATTTTCGGAGCTGTAGGAACGAGTGTATATTTCGCTCCTCCATTGCCATTTTTTTTTTTTTTTTTTTTTTTTTTTTGTGTCGTCGCTCCAAGTATCCTGGCTTTGCGTTCGATTTGCGTTGCATACTCAGTATCTAATCTCGTTTCTTATGCATATTAGTGTTTATGCAAAGGTTCACTTATGCTCTCTTGTCACCTTGCATCATTGCCAGAGAAAAAGAGTTATAACCAACCATGTACGTGTGTGTGGAGAGGAGGGAATTAGTTGGTCAATGGGGATGCACACTTGTGGGCTTACGGAATTGGAGGATGGGGGAGAGGTAGGGCTGCGGGAGGGTGGCTTATGGGACATCGGAGGATGGGGGTACAACAGGGAGAGAGAGAGAGAGAGAGAGAGAGAGAGAGAGAGAGAGAGAGAGAGAGAGAGAGAGGAGAGAGAGAGAGAGAGAGAGAGAGGGGAGGGTGGGTGGGACTAGGCGGGGGGCGGGGATTTGTAAAGGGCAACATGGGGGTGGGCTGCGAGGGCTGCGGGTGGGAGTATGAGGGGGTGGTGGGGTGGGTTGCGGGGGCTGCGGGGGAGAGTAGGAGGGTGGATGTGGGGGAGGGAGGGGGGAGAGAGAGAGAGAGAGGGGGAGAGAGAGAGAGAGAGAGAGAGAGAGAGAGAGAGAGGAGAGAGAGAGAGAGAGAGAGAGAGAGAGAGAGAGAGAGAGAGAGAGAGAGAGAGAGAGAGAGAGAGAGAGAGAGAGAGACAATTGCACTGCACTACAACTTGTTTCTAGTTGATGGAGGGATGGTGGGATGGAGGGATGGTGGGATGAAGGGATGCTGGGATGGAGGGATGGTGGTATGGAGGTATGGTGGGATGGTGGGATGGAGGGATGCTGGGATGGAGGGATGGTTCAATGGAGGGACGGTGGGATGGAGGGATGGTGAGATGGAGGGATGGAGGGATGGTGGGATGGAGGGATGGTGGGATGGAGGGAGGACGGGATGGAGGGATGGTGGAATGGAGGGACAGAGGGATAGTGGAATGGAGGGATGGTGGGATGGAGGGATGGTGAGATAGAGCGACGGCGCGATGGAGGGATGGTGGAATGGAGGGATGGTGGAATTGAGGGATGGTGGGATGGAGGGAAGGAGGGATGGTGGCATGGTGGGATGGAGGGAATAGGTTGGTTTTCTCATTTCATCCTTCAATTGCGGGCTTTATCCTCAAGCTCCACTAAATGTGAGCGAAGTGGCACACTATCGCGTACTCCTAAATCAGCTCAAATCAGACCAATGTACTCATATCAGTGTTTATGCAAAGGTTCATTTATGCTCTTTTTGTTTCCTTGCATCATTGCGGGAGAAAAAGAGTTATAAGCAACCATGTACGTGTGTGTGGAGAGGAGGGAATTAGTTGGTCAATTGGGATCATTTCATCCTTCAATTGCGGGCTTTATCCTCAAGGTCCACTAAATGTGAGCGAAGTGGCACACTATCGCTTACTCCTAAATCAGCTCAAATCATGCCAATGTACTCATATCAGTGTTGATGCAAAGGTTCATTTATGCTCTTTTTGTTTCCTTGCATCATTGCGGGAGAAAAAGAGTTATAAGCAACCATGTACGTGTGTGTGGAGAGGAGGGAATTAGTTGGTCAATTGGGATGCACACTTGTGGGCTTACAGAATTGGAGGATGGGGGAGAGGTAGGGCTACGAGAGGCTGGCTTCTCGGACAGCGGAGGATGGGGGGACAGTGGGAGGGGGGGGGGGAGAGAGAGGGAGAGAGAGAGATAGAGAGAGAGAGAGAGAGAGGGTGGGTGGGACAAGGCGGGGGGCTGCGAACTATGAAAGGGAAGCATGGGGGTGGGCTGCGAGGGCTGCAGGTGGGAGTATGCGGGGGTGGGGGGGTGGGTTGCGGGGACTGCGGGCGAGAGTATGAGGGGGTGGTCGTGGCTGCGACCAAGAGTAAGACGAGGTGGCAGGGGCTGCGGGCAGGTGGGTGGGAGACTAGGTGGAGGGAGCTATGGGGGAGGGAGCAGAGAGAGAGAGAGAGAGAGAGAGAGAGAGAGAGAGAGAGAGAGAGAGAGAGAGAGAGAGAGAGAGAGAGAGAGAGAGAGAGAGAGAGAGAGAGAGAGAGAGAGAGAGAGAGAATTGCATGGCACTACAACTTGTTTCTAGTTGATAGAGTGATCAAAGTGAAGATGTTCTTTGACCCTCATCTAGATAGGGGCACTTCTAGGGTAGGACTAGAATAGCGAAGAAAGTTGTTCCTATTCCCGATGGAGTCTTTTAAATAAGACAAAGCTCCATATGTTATAGGAGCTTTGACGTTGGTCGAGATTCAGCTATGGAAGCTTTTTCCATAGGAGGATCAATTTCCTTCTTCCTATCATAAGATGCAAAAGGTTGTTCAATTTGAGACTCCATCGAACCCAAGGCCAACTTTAAAGCGCCACTTCGTGTTGAGATCTTGAAGGAAATCCTGTGGTTCTGTGATCCTTGGGATATCCTCAATCGGATTACCATATTTCCATTTAATACGTTTCGGATTTGGTGCTTCCTATCCGATAAAAAGGCAACATTCCAAGTCCCACCAGGTATTCATCATTGTACTTAAGAGGCACCAATCCTCTTAATCGACACTGTGTCTCTGATCAATGTCCTCAAATCTTATCCATGTTGTTTGAGGTTGGAACCACAAGTCCTTCGATTACTGAAACCCTTTAGACCAAACTTCTTTTGGCTTATCGGAGGTTCTCCTCTTCAGTTAGCCTGATGCGAACCAGATCAAATTAAGGCCAATGTAATACAGCTGTAACGATCTAAGTAGTAGTTTTCGTGAAATAACCCTCTGCGTTGTGTTCAATAGATGCATTTGAAGTAAAATTAATAAAAAAGGTAGAATGTATCCAGAGTGTCTGGAGTAGAACTTCTTTTTGAAAAAAAACAAAGTACGAATCGGTAGTTCATGCTTATCTTACCACAGTAGAAGACAATGTGTCCCAACTCGCATGTCCATGCCAATTTATTTCGCATCCGGCATTTTATGACATGCGCAGTGCTTTAACCTGGAGGGGCAATGAAGCCAAGCGTCCTCTTTCTTTAGTTATTATACTCCAAGGAAGTTAAGTGATTCGCTCGTATCTTTTCTCTTTCCCAGGGAGCAACAGAACCGTATCCCCTCTGGACTACCATTGACTCATCCAAGAGTTTGCGTGCCTTAATGTTTTGATACGAGGCTCGACAATATTATTACATGTAGGGATATATTTTCATGCCAACCAATCCGTTCATATGGAATGGATTTCTATGAAGAAGGTTAGGAGCAGCATAACTGCTGGACTGATCGAAACGAAGATACGAAAAAAAAACTATGCAATGTTTCCAGCTTAAATGGCAAGTGTCGATGTCAACATCAGATCTATATAAACGAAAGCGATCAAATAAATGTAGAAAGTCTTTCTGCTGCATTAGATTGCGCAACTTTTGGCAGTCTCTTGCCCGTCTGAACTTCTACATATATACGACGCAAGGAAAGGACAGACAAGATACTTTAATACGATAAGACAATTCTCAGACAATTTTCGTATTTCCTTTGAAACTCGTGACTCGGAGCACACCTTCCATGCGATTCTGTGACCTTCCATGCTTTTTAGTAATGAACAAGGTGTTCAGGACGCTTTAGTATTCTATGATGACTTTGGAGTGAAATCAATCTTGTCAACTACACGACATTCTAAAATTTACATTATCTCTATACTACAAGTTCTGTTAAATACTCAAGTGGTGTTTGCTCCTTTTACAAGTTTCTTTTCTTTCAGTGCACAACTTTACTTTCTAAGCCTTACAAAAAAATATACGCGTACAGAGGATTCCAAAAAAATAAAAGAGAAAAAACCTCAAAGCTCATAAAACCAAGATTAGATGTCAAAAATACAAATTATTTTTGGTATTTACTCATTTGGTGCTTGTTAGAACTCGCTATGCTTGGTGTGCTTTCCTATGTAAAATAGCTCGCTTTATTTTGAAGCTATTTATGTGGTCTTTCAACTGAAATTAAACTCTCCTCAAATAGAGAGCCGATGTCAGAAATACACAATTTCAGCGTACAAGAGTTCTCTATAGATCTATTTAAAATCGTGCAAAATTATACACATTTTTTTTATTGTGAAGTTTTTCAAA
>MU263089.1:12500-22500 GCA_020310875.1 Ceratopteris richardii | reverse complement strand
AGATTGCGCCGCTTCGACCATCGGAACTTGTACATATCTACCGCGCAAGGAAACAACAAATTTATGAGCTGATTCTGAAAGTCATGTGCCAGATACTTTATTATGAAAAATGGATTCTCTGACGATTTCAGACCTCTAGCAAGAATTGTATGTTTCGCTCCTCGCGGAAACAGATATGGCTGAAATGCATCAACTTACCCGAAAGAAAGGTTTTTTACGTCCGATAGTTCTTTGTTACCATCAATATTTGTCGTCGCTCCAAGTGTATGTCTCAACTTATGAGACACTATGTCTACTGGAATGTTTTCCAATATCATTCATCCACGTTTCTTTGATCACTTCATGTTTAATCTAATGATGTGCCATATTCATTTTTTCAATCATGATCATGATAGTGTAGCTTTTTAGTAATAAAGAATGTGTTCGCAAGCTGGAGTATTCTATGATAACTTTGAAGTGAAATCAATCTCATCAAATACACTACATTCTAATATTTATTTTATCTCTATACTAAAAGTTCTCTTAAATACTCAAGTTTTGTTAAAGTGAAATCAATCTCTATGATAACTTTGAAGTGAAATCAATCTCATCAAGTACACTAGATTCTAATATTTATTTTATCTGTATACTAAAAGTTCTCTTAAATACTCAAGTTTTGTTTTCTCCTTTTACAAGTTTCTTTTACTTAAGTGCACACTTTTTCTTTCCAGGACTTACAAAGAAAAGGACGCATACAGAGGTTTCAAAAAAACAGAGATAAAAAACTTAAAGGCCATAAAACCACGATTCGATGTCAAAAAAGAAATTTTTCCTATTCATTTCCTATGTAAAACAGTTCCTTTGATTTTGAAGCTATTTATGTGGTCTTTCAGATGAATTTAAAGTCTCTTCGAATAGAGAGCTGATGTCAGAAATACACAATTTCAGCGAACAAGAGCTCTCTAAAAATCTAGTTAAAATCCTGCAAAATTGTATACATCTGTTTTTTTTATTGTAAAATGTTTGTAATTTGTTTGATAGGTTCTTTCAAGCCCAAAAAAATTTATGAACAAATCAATACCTACTAGTATTATTTGGTCACATGGTTTTAGGAACTTGCCTCCTTGTGATCCTCAAGGTTTTCTAAGCATTTTTCGGAATTTTCTATAGAATATGGGTTGAGATCTCTAAATACTATTAAAAACCTGAATGAGACTAGATTGCACCCATAACATAATCTTAGATTCCAAGACGAAGATATGAAGATAGGCATACAAAAAACGTTTAAGAAACAATATTAGTTAGTCGACATATTCATGAAAGCACACATACACATGAATTATTCATTATTTTGACTGAATTTTATTGCAAATGTAGCAATGGTCATGCTCTCATACATGCATCCCCATCTCAAGCATCTCATTTGATTAAACGAAAAGAACTTCTTAATCCGACTCTCATGGAACTTTAAACACTGCGTCATGATAAACGACAAGTACGTCAATAAAAGAGAAAATATATGTGATAAAATAGCCTTTTGTGAATGCTCTTCAAAAATCTTTACACCACTATACAAGGTTTTCAGAATTCCCCCAAAAATATGCCAATTCACGAAATATTTTCAAAATTTTGAGTACATAAAGTTAGTAGAACTATGCTAAATTTACAATACCTTATTTGATAAATTCAAGAGAAAATTTTGAAATGAACCAATAAAGCATTATCTTATGAGAATACTCACCTACTCTAGTGACAATTATGAAATGGACAAAAAAAGCCTTATTTTATGAGAATAATCACTTAGATTTGGATAAATAAACAAAATGAACAAAAAGAGACTACAATATGATCCTAATACTTTGGTAGCATTAGAAAATTTTAGTAACAACAATTGATGGTGTGAATGTGTATCTATGAAAAAAATATATTTATTTCTATGAGATTATTTGCTATCTAACTCGGAGGGATGGTGGGATGGAGGGACTGTGGAATGGAGGGATAGAGGGATGGTGGAATGGAGGGATGGTGGGATGGAGGGACGGTGGGATGGAGGGATGTTGGGATGGTGGAATGGAGGTATGGTGGGATGGAGGGATGGTGGGATGGAGGGATGGAGAGATCGTTGAATGAAGGGAGGGTGGGATGGAGGGATGGACAGATGGTGAGATGGAGGGATGGTGGGATGGAGGGATGGTGGGATGGAGGGATGGTAGAATGGAGGGACAGAGGGATGGTGGAATGGAGGGATGGTGGGATGGAGGGATGGTGGGATGGAGGGATGGTGGGATAGAGCGATGATGGAATGGAGGGATGGAGGGATGGTGGAATGGAGGGATGGTGGGATGGAGGGAAGGAGGGATGGTGGGATGGAGGGAAGAGGTTGGTCTTCTCATTTCATCCTTCAATCGCGGGCTTTATCCTCAAGCTCCACTAAATGTGAGCAAGGTCACACACTATCGCTTACTCCTAAATCAGCCCAAATCAGACCAATGTACGCATATTAGTGTTTATGCAAAGGTTCACTTATGCTCTTTTGTCACCTTGCATCATTGCGGGAGAAAAAGAGTTATAACCAACCATGTACGTGTGTGTGGAGAGGAGGGAATTAGTTGGTCAATGGGGATGCACACTTGTGGGCTTACGGAATTGGAGGATGGGGGAGAGGTAGGGCTGCGGGAGGGTGGCTTATGAGACATCAGAGGATGGGGGTGCAACAGGGAGAGAGAGAGAGAGAGAGAGAGAGAGAGAGAGAGAGAGAGAGAGAGAGAGAGAGAGAGAGAGAGAGAGAGAGAGAGAGAGAGAGAGGAGGGTGGGTGGGACTAGGCGGGGGGCGGGGATTTGTAGAGGGCAACATGGGGGTGGGCTGCGAGGGCTGCGGGTGGGAGTATGAGGGGGTGGGGGGTGGGTTGCGGGGGCTGCGGGGGAGAGTAGGAGGGTGGATGTGGGGGAGGGAGGGGGGAGAGAGAGAGAGAGAGGGAGAGAGAGAGAGAGAGAGAGAGAGAGAGAGAGAGAGAGAGAGAGAGAGAGAGAGAGAGAGAGACAGAGAGAGAGAGAGAGAGAGAGAGAGAGAGAGAGAGAGAGAGAGAGAGAGAGAGAGAGAGAGAGAGAGAGAGAGAGAGAGAGAGAGAGAGAGAGAGAGAGAGAGAGAGAGAGAGAATTGCACTGCACTACAACTTGTTTCTAGTTGATGGAGGGATGGTGGGATGGTGGAATGGAGGTATGGTGGGATGGAGGGATCGAGGGATGGTGGGATGGAGGGATGCTGGGATGGAGGGATGGTTGAATGGAGGGACGGTGGGATGGAGGGATGGTGAGATGGAGGGATGGAGGGATGGTGGGATGGTGGGATGGAGGGACGGTGGGATGGAGGGATGGTGGAATGGAGGGACAGAGGGATGGTGGAATGGAGGGATGGTGGAATGGAGGGATGGTGGCATGGAGGGATGGTGGGATAGAGCGATGGTGGGATGGAGGGATGGTGGAATGGAGGGATGGTGGAATTGAGAGATGGTGGGATGGAGGGAAAGAGGGATGGTGGGATGGTGGGATGGAGGGAAGAGGTTGGTCTTCTCATTTCATCCTTCAATCGCGGGCTTTATCCTCGAGGTCTACTAAATGTGAGCGAAGTCCCACACTATCGCTTACTCCTAAATGAGCTCAAATCAGACTAATATACTCATATAATTGTGTATGCAAAGGTTCATTTATGCTCTTTCTGTTGCCTTGCATCATTGCAGGAGAAAAAGAGTTATAAGCAACCATGTACGTTTGTATGGAGAGGAGGGAATTAGTTGGTCAATGGGGATGCACACTTGTGGGCTTACAGAATTGGAGGATGGGGGAGAGGTAGGGCTACAGGAGGGTGGATTTTGGGAGAGCCTAGGATGGGGGGATAAGGGGGGGGGGGGGAGGGGGGGGGAGAGAGAGAGAGAGAGAGAGAGAGAGAGAGAGAGAGAGAGAGAGAGAGAGAGAGAGAGAGAGAGAGAGAGAGAGAGAGAGAGAGAGAGGGTGGGTGGGACGAGGTGGGGGACGGGGAACTCTGAGAGGGAAGCATGGGGGTGGGCTGCGAGGGCTGCGGGTGGGAGTATTGGGGGGGGGGGGGGGGGTGGGGGGGTGGGTTGCGGGGACTGCGGGCTAGAGTAGGAGGGGGTGGCCGGGGCTGCGATTGGGAGTAAGACGGGGTGGTGGGGGCTGCGGGCAGGTGGGTGGGAGACTAGATGGGGGGAGCTATGGGGGAGGGAGCGGAGAGAGAGAGAGAGAGAGAGAGAGAGAGAGAGAGAGAGAGAGAGAGAGAGAGAGAGAGAGAGAGAGAGAGAGAGAAAATTGCACCGCACTACAACTTGTTTCTAGTTGATAGAGTGATCAAACAGAAGATGTTCTTTGACCCTCATCTAGATAGGGGCACTTCTAGGGTAGGAGAAGAATAGCTAAGAAAGTTCTTCCTATTCGTGATGGAGTCTTTTAAATAATACAAAGCTCCATATGTTATAGGAGCTTTGACGTTGGTCGAGATTCAGCTATGGAAGCTTTTCCATAGGAGGACCAATTTCCTTCTTCCTATCATAAGATGCAAAAGGTTGCTCAATTGGAGACTCCATCGAATCCAAGACCAACTTTAAAGTGCCACTTCGTGTTGAGATCTTGAAGGAAATCCTTTGGTTCTGTGATCCTTGGGATATCCTCAATCGGACTACCATATTTCCATTTAATACGTTTCGGATTCAGTGCTTCCTATCCGATAAAAAGGCAACATTCCAAGTCCCACCAAGTATTCATCATTGTACTTAAGAGGCACCAATCCTCCTAAACGACTCTGTGTCTCTGATCAATGTCCTCAAATCTTATCCATGTTGTTTGAGGTTGGAACCACAAGTCCTTCGATTACTGAAACCCTTTAGACCAAACTTCTTTTGGCTTATCGGAGGTTCTCCTCTTCAGTTAGCCTGATGCGAACCAGATCAAATTAAGGCCAATGTAATACATCTGTAACGATCTAAGTAGTAGTTTTCGTGAAATAACCCTCTGCATTGTGTTCAATAGATGCATTTGAAGTGAAATTAATAAAAAAGGTAGAATGTATCCAGAGTGTCTGGTTTGCACTCAATTCAGACATTCGGGCAGGAAGATAAAATTTTCTGACTTGTTATATCTGAGCCGCAAAGCCATTTTTCTCCTAAAGATTCAATGTCGACCAAACTCAAATGAAAGTTCTGCCGTACATGCGTAGAATCTAGACATTGTCCCATACAAACTAAATAATCGTAACGGGCAAGACGATGGGTCAGCATGGCCTGTATGTCTAGACATTCGATGTATATGGAAGGAGACCGTCTACATCAAAGAAAACACTTGTAGAGGTTATCAGAGTACGAATCGGAAAGGGATTGCCCAACTTCTTTTTGAAAAAAAACAAAGTACGAATCGGTGGTTCATGCTTATCTTACCACAGTAGAAGACGATGTGTCCCAAATCGCATGTCGATGCCAATTCATTTCGCATCCGGCATTTTATGACATGCGCAGTGCTTTAACATGGAGGGGCAATGAAGCCAAGCGTCCTCTTTCTTTAGTTATTATACTCCAAGGAAGTTAAGTGATTCGCTCGTATCTTTTCTCTTTCCCAGGGAGCGACAGAACCATATCCCCTCTGGACTACCATTGACTCATCCAAGAGTTTGCTTAGGCTCGACAATATTATTTACATGTAAGGATATATTTTCATGCCAACCAATGAATTCATATGAAATGGATTTCGATGAAGAAGGTTAAGAGCAGCATAACTGCTGGACTGATCGAAACGAAGATACGAAAAAAAAACTATGCAATGTTTCCAGCTTAAATGGCAAGTGTCGATGTCAACATCAGATCTATATAAACGAAAGCGATCAAATAAATGTAGAAAGTCTTTCTGCTGCATTAGATTGCGGAACTTTTGGCAGTCTCGTTCCCGTCTGAACTTCTACATATATACGACGCAAGGAAAGGACAGACAAGATACTAGAAAAAGCTCGATGCAAGTTGCTCCATGAACTTTAATACGATAAGACAATTCTGAGACAATTTTCGGAGCTGTAGGAACGAGTGTATATTTCGCTCCTCCATTGCCATTTTTTTTTTTTTTTTTTTTTTTTTTTGTGTCGTCGCTCCAAGTATCCTGGCTTTGCGTTCGATTTGCGTTGCATACTCAGTATCTAATCTCGTTTCTTATAGTCATTAGAAGGACTATAAGAATTGAGATCTACCTCGAAGCTCTAATATCCCACTTGAGGCCTTGGTAAGAAATATACATTTGTTTTATTTCCTTTGAAACTCGTGACTCCGAGCACAGCGAATCCCGAAAGCCTGTGTACATTGTCATGTATATAGAATAATTAAGTACACCTTCCATGCGATTCTGTGACCTTCCATGCGACTCTGTGACCTTCCATGTGATTTCGCACTAGCATTTACCAGTGGTCTCTGGAAAGATGCCATAAGGATTGATGGCAAAAGATGTTCGTAAACGTCATAGTTCTTCTAGAGATTTGTAGGAAATGAGCAGTCAAATCAAGCTTTAGACGCATACATGATTTGCGTCCATCAAATTCGTTGTCCACACAAGTAGGATGGTTTATTTATTTTCTCGCCATGCGCGTAGGATTATGGGGAATGTGATTCATAGTACTAACATGCTATGGATTGATGAACTTTGTTGAAGGTCATGAACCAAAGTTAGAAATGACCACTGATGGATGTAGAATTCATTCGGAAGATGTACTCCTACCTATTCATAGTGAAGCAAGGAAAATTGAATATGAAAAAATTCTTCCAAAGAATTTCCTTACAAATATATTAATGATTATGACTTCTTCTTATAATCAATATTGGAACAATAAGAGTGAACACAGAAAACCCCCAATCATTAAAGAATTAGCCAACTTTTATGAAATTAGAGTGAAAGAATAACAAAACTGAAATATTTCTACTCTGATTGAATGCAAAACTTGGTCTAAAGCGTGGCGACATACGACTTAAGGTTATTTACAATTGTAAGATTATTATGCGTAGAAAATAAAAAAGCTAACATCAAAGCTTCCAGCCTATATTAAGGAGAATACGCAACGAGAAGACTTGGTAAATTTAGCGACCCAAAACACCAGAAAATGAAGCTGAAATATAATTTCACTCCATAAAATTATAGAATCATTCATATTTCATAATTTTTTGTTTTGAATGGGAAAATGCACCTCGGCCGAAAATATTTATTGATACGAAAAACATGTTCGATCATGATGGTAGCTAGATTATAGAAATAATGCGACCAAAAAAAAATATCAAGTGCTTAATCCTCGTTGGATGCTTAACCCACATGTTAGCCGTTAAGTTTGTACACTTCGCAAACAAAGTTACGAGGACACTACGTCTACTCGTGTAGAAAGAGTAGATTTCCCATATCATTCATTCACATTTCTTCGATCAATATTTGTTTAATCTAGTTTTGTTCCATACTCCGTTTACTTGTCGTGATCATGATAGTTTAGCTTTTTAGTAATGAACAAGGTGTTCAGGACGCTTGAGTATTCTATGATGACTTTGAAGTGAAATCAATCTCGTCAACTACACGACATTCTAAAATTTACATTATCTCTATACTACAAGTTCTGTTAAATACTCAAATGGTGTTTTTCCTTTTACAAGTTTCTTTTCTTTCAGTGCACACCTTTACTTTCTAAGCCTTACAAAAAAATATACGCGTACAGAGGTTTCCAAAAAAAAAAGAGAAAAAACTCAAAGCTCATAAAACCAAGATTAGATGTCAAAAATACAAAGTATTTTTGGTATTTACTCATTTGGTGCTTGTTACAACTCGCTATGCTTGGTGTGATTTCCTATGTAAAATAGCTCGCTTTATTTTGAAGCTATTTATGTGGTCTTTCAACTGAATTTAAACTCTCCTCAAATAGAGAGCCGATGTCAGAAATACACAATTTTAGCGTACAAGAATTCTCTATAGATCTATTTAAAATCGTGCAAAATTATACACCTATTTATTTTATTGTGAAGTTTTTCAAAAGTCCCCCAAAAATATGCCAATTTTGACATATTTCCAAAATTTTGAGTACGTAAAGGTAGTCATATTTTGCTAAATCTACAAAACGTTAACCGATAAATTCAAGAAAGAATTATGAAATGGAGCAAAAAAGCCATATTTCATGAGAACACTCGATTAGACTAGAGACAATTATGAAATAGACCAGAAAAGCTGTATTCTATGAGAACACTCACTTACATTTGCATAAATAAAAAAGGATATGAACGAAAGAAGACTACAATATGATCCTAATACTTTCATAGCATTAGAGAATTTTAGGAACAACAATTGATGGTTTCAATGTGTATCTATGGATAACCATTATTGTTATTTGTATGAGATCATTTTCTATCTAACTGAGAGACTTACCCTCATTTTGTTTCGTGTGTATTGAGTTGGTTGAGATTATAAGTAATGACTCTCTTTTGCATCGGTCCAAGATAATCTCAACTTGTTTCTACATGCTCTAAGGCCAAAGATTAACTTCAATAAAATTTTGCCCAAAATACGTCAATCAAATGATATAGGACATCGCTTTCTGATTGCCCTAGTCTAGGACATTTCAAAAGTCACATGTCTCTCTATCCATTTGTCTCTCTCTATCTCTTCCTCTCTCTCTCTCTCTCATTCTCATGGTTGAAGTAAAAAAGGACGCAAATATATAAATTTTAAGACGATATCGATCATACGTCCAATCTTCCTTCTAGAGTTGATTAATGAAAAAATATATGCAAAAAACTCCCATTTTCAAGAAGGACTTGATGCTAGGCATTGAATTGGTGCTGAAAATTAGAGCAAACAAATTAGGGCTTTTTTTTTTACAAGAATTTGATTTTTTTTGTTCTTACTTCTACACAATACTGGTTCTTAGAATTCATACAAGACCTAAAGTGCATTGCAAGAATCCTTCTCTTCAAGCACCAAGGCCAGGAAGAATCATCTATGGATGTTGTGCATATCTCTTAACAAAAAAAACCCAAGCAGAAGGTCATGGAATTTTTCAATAATCTCAAGGACACACTTAATGAGGTAGGAAACATTCGAGTGTTCATAGATGAAGAGAAAATATGCAAAAAGGTCATCAATGGAATCATAGTAGATGTTGAATTGGAAGCATTCACCACTGGCATGTTATTATACATGGATATGCAAGTACTAGATATCAACATACTCATGTGAAAACTCTTTACTCATGAAGCCAAGCTTATGAGGAATGGATATAATTAAAAAGATAATCACTGTCCTACCCCATACAAAACAAACATAGAACTAAAGATATCAAATGTAAAGGGGAAAAGTGTGAAGGAAAAAGCCTCACAAAGGCAAAGGGAGACGTTAATGAGGAAGAGGTAGATGAGGTATAAAAGGTAGGTGGAGATCTCAAAGCTCTTCACCTTGTGCCATATGTGGACACATGTATCATGTAGAGGATTTTTAGAAAGTTGTACTTGTAAGTGATGAAAGGCAGTTCGGTGATGTGGAGGAGCTATATTAGCATTATTAGTATGAGAATCACAATCATCATCGAGATCGTGTTAGTTTGTTTGTTTAGCTCTATTATTATATTTACTAATAAGTTAGTAAATAAGTAATTACTAAAACAACATATTGGTATACATTGATTTTGTGTATTATTTTCAAGTAAAAAATGAAATTACTTTATAGGACTCATTACATACCCAAGTTCTCTCACATTCATCATGTGATGGTGCACACTCAAAACTACCATACTCTACCTCATGTTAAATACATCATAATTGTGGTATTTGATATGTGCCATAGAGAAGATTACACCACCATCTAACATGTGTTGAGTACACTTTGATTGAGATAAGTGTAAGTATGTATGTGCAAGTGTATGTATGTGTGTCTGTATATGCATGTTTATAAATTTAAAGTTTCTTTTGTACTGCGATCCTTTTTCTGTTTGAGGTTAAATTAACAGATAATA
>MU263089.1:0-7500 GCA_020310875.1 Ceratopteris richardii | reverse complement strand
TGGAGGGATTGTGGAATGGAGGGATAGAGGGGATGGTGGAATGGAGGGATGGTGGGATGGAGGGACGGTGGGATGGAGGGATGTTGGGATGGTGGAATGGAGGTATGGTGGGATGGAGGGATGGTGGGATGGAGGGATGGAGAGATCGTTGAATGAAGGGAGGGTGGGATGGACGGATCGACAGATGGTGAGATGGAGGGATGGTGGGATGGAGGGATGGTGGGATGGAGGGATGGTAGAATGGAGGGACAGAGGGATGGTGGAATGGAGGGATGGTGGGATGGAGGGATGGTGGGATGGAGGGATGGTGGGATAGAGCGATGATGGAATGGAGGGATGGAGGGATGGTGGAATGGAGGGATGGTGGGATGGAGGGAAGGAGGGATGGTGGGATGGAGGGAAGAGGTTGGTCTTCTCATTTCATCCTTCAATCGCGGGCTTTATCCTGAAGCTCCACTAAATGTGAGCAAGGTCACACACTATCGCTTACTCCTAAATCAGCCCAAATCAGACCAATGTACGCATATTAGTGTTTATGCAAAGGTTCACTTATGCTCTTTTGTCACCTTGCATCATTGCGGGAGAAAAAGAGTTATAACCAACCATGTACGTGTGTGTGGAGAGGAGGGAATTAGTTGGTCAATGGGGATGCACACTTGTGGGCTTACGGAATTGGAGGATGGGGGAGAGGTAGGGCTGCGGTGAGGGTGGGCTTATGGGACATCGGAGGATGGGGGTACAACAGGGAGAGAGAGAGAGAGAGAGAGAGAGAGAGAGAGAGAGAGAGAGAGAGAGAGAGAGAGAGAGAGAAAGAGGGGAGGGTGGGTGGGACTAGGCGGGGGGCGGGGATTTGTAGAGGGCAACATGGGGGTGGGCTGCGAGGGCTGCGGGTGGGAGTATGAGGGGGTGGGGGGTGGGTTGCGGGGGCTGCGGGGGAGAGTAGGAGGGTGGATGTGGGGGAGGGAGGGGGGGAGAGAGAGAGAGAGAGAGAGAGAGGAGAGAGGAGAGAGAGAGAGAGAGAGAGAGAGAGAGAGAGAGAGAGAGAGAGAGAGAGAGAGAGAGAGAGAGAGAGAGAGAGAATTGCACTGCACTACAACTTGTTTCTAGTTGATGGAGGGATGGTGGGATGGAGGGATGGTGGGATGAAGGGATGCTGGGATGGAGGGATGGTGGGGGTGGTGGTATGGAGGTATGGTGGGATGGTGGGATGGAGGGATGCTGGGATGGAGGGATGGTTGAATGGAGGGACGGTGGGATGGAGGGATGGTGAGATGGAGGGATGGAGGGATGGTGGGATGGAGGGATGGTGGGAGGGACGACGGGATGGAGGGATGGTGGAATGGAGGGACAGAGGGATAGTGGAATGGAGGGATGGTGGGATGGAGGGATGGTGAGATAGAGCGACGGCGCGATGGAGGGATGGTGGAATGGAGGGATGGTGGAATTGAGGGATGGTCGGATGGAGGGAAGGAGGGATGGTGGCATGGTGGGATGGAGGGAATAGGTTGGTTTTCTTCATTTCATCCTTCAATTGCGGGCTTTATCCTCAAGCTCCACTAAATGTGAGCGAAGTGGCACACTATCGCGTACTCCTAAATCAGCTCAAATCAGACCAATGTACTCATATCAGTGTTTATGCAAAGGTTCATTTATGCTCTTTTGTTTCCTTGCATCATTGCGGGAGAAAAAGAGTTATAAGCAACCATGTACGTGTGTGTGGAGAGGAGGGAATTAGTTGGTCAATTGGGATCATTTCATCCTTCAATTGCGGGCTTTATTCTCAAGGTCCACTAAATGTGAGCGAAGTGGCACACTATCGCTTACTCCTAAATCAGCTCAAATCAGACCAATGTACTCATATCAGTGTTGATGCAAAGGTTCATTTATGCTCTTTTTGTTTCCTTGCATCATTGCGGGAGAAAAAGAGTTATAACCAACCATGTACGTGTGTGTGGAGAGGAGGGAATTAGTTGGTCAATTGGATGCACACATGTGGGCTTACAGAATTGGAGGATGGGGAGAGGTAGGGCTACGAGAGGCTGGCTTCTGGGACAGCGGAGGATGGGGGGACAGTGGGAGGGGGGGAGAGAGAGAGAGAGAGATAGATAGAGAGAGAGAGAGAGAGGGTGGGTGGGACAAGGCGGGGGGCTGCGAACTGTGAAAGGGAAGCATGGGGGTGGGCTGCGAGGGCTGCACGTGGGAGTATGCGGTGGGTGGGGGGGTGGGTTGCGGGGACTGCGGGCGAGAGTATGAGGGGGTGGTCGTGGCTGCGACCAAGAGTAAGACGAGGTGGCAGGGGCTGCGGGCAGGTGGGTGGGAGACTAGGTGGAGGGAGCTATGGGGGAGGGAGCAGAGAGAGAGAGAGAGAGAGAGAGAGAGAGAGAGAGAGAGAGAGAGAGAGAGAGAGGAGAGAGAGAGAGAGACGGAGAGAGAGAGAGAAGAGAGAGAGAGAATTGCATGGCACTACAACTTGTTTCTAGTTGATAGAGTGATCAAAGTGAAGATGTTCTTTGACCCTCATCTAGATAGGGGCACTTCTAGGGTAGGACTAGAATAGCTAAGAAAGTTGTTCCGATTCCGATGGAGTCTTTTAAATAAGACAAAGCTCCATATGTTATAGAGCTTTGACGTTGGTCGAGATTCAGCTATGGAAGCTTTTCCATAGGAGGATCAATGTCCTTCTTCCTATCATAAGATGCAAAAGGTTGTTCAATTTGAGACTCCATCGAACCCACGACCAACTTTAAAGCGCCACTTCGTGTTGAGATCTTGAAGGAAATCCTGTGGTTCTCCTTGGGATATCCTCAATCGGATTACCATATTTCCATTTAATACGTTTCGGATTTGGTGCTTCCTATCCGATAAAAGGCAACATTCCAAGTCCCACCAGTTATTCATCATTGTACTTAAGAGGCACCAATCCTCTTAATCGACACTGTGTCTCTGATCAATGTCCTCAAATCTTATCCATGTTGTTGAGGTTGGAACCACAAGTCCTTCGATTACTGAAACCCTTTAGACCAAACTTATTTTGGCTTATCGGAGGTTCTCCTCTTCAGTTAGCCTGATGCGAACCAGATCAAATTAAGGCCAATGTAATACAAGCTGTAACGATCTAAGTAGTAGTTTTCGTGAAATAACCCTCTGCGTTGTGTTCAATAGATGCATTTGAAGTAAAATTAATAAAAAAGGTAGAATGTATCCAGAGTGTCTGGAGTAGAACTTCTTTTTGAAAAAAAAACAAAGTACGAATCGGTAGTTCATGCTTATCTTACCACAGTAGAAGACAATGTGTCCCAACTCGCATGTCCATGCCAATTTATTTCGCATCCGGCATTTTATGACATGCGCAGTGCTTTAACATGGAGGGGCAATGAAGCCAAGCGTCCTCTTTTCTTTAGTTATTATACTCCAAGGAAGTTAAGTGATTCGCTCGTATCTTTTCTCTTTCCCAGGGAGCAACAGAACCGTATCCCCTCTGGACTACCATTGACTCAATCCAAGAGTTTGCTTGCCTTAATGTTTTGATACGAGGCTCGACAATATTATTACATGTAGGGATATATTTTCATGCCAACCAATCCGTTCATATGGAATGGATTTCTATGAAGAAGGTTAGGAGCAGCATAAGTGCTGGACTGATCGAAACGAAGATACGAAAGAAAAACTATGCAATGCTTCCAGCTTAAATGGCAAGTGTCCGATGTCAACATCAGATCTATATAAACGAAAGCGATCAAATAAATGTAGAAAGTCTTTCTGCTGCATTAGATTGCGCAACTTTTGGCAGTCTCTTGCCCGTCTGAACTTCTACATATATACGACGCAAGGAAAGGACAGACAAGATACTTTAATACGATAAGACAATTCTCAGACAATTTTCGTATTTCCTTGAAACTCGTGACTCGGAGCACAACCTTCCATGCGATTCTGTGACCTTCCATGCTTTTTAGTAATGAACAAGGTGTTCAGGACGCTTTAGTATTCTATGATGACTTTGGAGTGAAATCAATCTTGTCAACTACACGACATTCTAAAATTTACATTATCTCTATACTACAAGTTCTGTTAAATACTCAAGTGGTGTTTGCTCCTTTTACAAGTTTCTTTTCTTTCAGTGCACAACTTTACTTTCTAAGCCTTACAAAAAAATATACGCGTACAGAGGATTCCAAAAAAAATAAAGAGAAAAAAGCTCAAAGCTCATAAAACCAAGATTAGATGTCAAAAATACAAATTATTTTTGGTATTTACTCATTTGGTGCTTGTTAGAACTCGCTATGCTTGGTGTGCTTTCCTATGTAAAATAGCTCGCTTTATTTTGAAGCTATTTATGTGGTCTTTCAACTGAAATTAAACTCTCCTCAAATAGAGAGCCGATGTCAGAAATACACAATTTCAGCGTACAAGAGTTCTCTATAGATCTATTTAAATCGTGCAAAATTATACACATTTTTTTTATTGTGAAGTTTTTCAAAGTCCCCCAAAAATATGCCAATTTTTGGCATATTTCCAAAATTTTGAGTACCTAAAGATAGTCCAATTTTTTTAAAATTTACAAAACCTTATCCGATAAATTCAAGAAAGAATTATGAAATGGTGCAAAAAAGCCATATTTCATGAGAATACTCGATTAGACTAGAGAGAATTAGGAAATAGACCAAAAAAGCTGTATTTTATGAGAACACTCACTTACATTTGCATAAATAAAAACGATATGAACGAGAGAAGACTCCAATACGATCCTAATACTTTGATCGCATTAGAAAATTTTAGGAACAACAATTGATGGTTTCAATTTGTATCTATGGATAAACATTATTGTTATTTGTATGAGATCATTTGCTATCTAACTGGGAGACTTAACTTCATTTTGTTTCGTGTGTACTGAGTTGGTTGAGATTATAAGTAATGAGTCTCTTTTGCATCGGTCCAAGATAATCTCAACTTGTTTCTACATGCTCTAAGGCCAAAGATTAACTACAATAAAGTTTTGCCCAAAATACGTCACTCAAATGATATAAGACATCGCTTTCTGATTGCCCTAGTCTTTGACATTTCAAAAGTCACATGTCTCTCGATCCATTTGTCTCTCTCTATCTCTTTCTCTCTCTCTCTCATTCTCATGGTTGAAGTAAAAAAGGACGCAAATATATAAATTTTAAGGCGATATCGATCATTTATCCAATCTTCCTTCTAGAGTTGATTAATGAAAAAATATATGCAGAAAGCTCCCATTTTCAAGAAGGAGTTGATGCTAGGCATTGAATTTGCGCTGAAAATTAGAGCAAAAAAATTAAGGCTTGTTATCGACAAGGAATTTGACTTTTTTTGTTCTTACTTCTACACAATACGAGTTCTTAGAATTCATACAAGACCTAAAGTGCATTGCAAGAATCCTTCTCTTCAAGCACCAAGGCTAGGAAGAATAATCTATGGATGCTGTCCATATCTCTTAACAAAAAAAAAATTCAAGCAGAAGGTCATGGATTTTTTCAATAATCTCAAGGACACATTCAATGAGGTAGGAAACATTCGAGTGTTCATAGATGAAGAGAAAAAGTTCATCAATGGAATCATAGTACATGTTGACTTGGAAGCATTCACCACTAGCATGTTATTATACATGGATATGCAAGTACTAGATATCAACATACTCATGTGAAACTCTTACTCATGAAGCCAAGCTTATGAGGAATGGATGTAATTAAAAAGATAATCACTCTCCTACCCCATACAAAAACAAACATAGAACTAAAGATATTAAATGTAAAGGGGAAAAGTGTGAAGGAAAAAGTCTCACAAAGGCAAAGGGAGATGTTCATGAGGAAGAGGAAGATGAGGTATAAAAGGTAGGGGAGATCTCAAAGCTCTTCACCTTGTGCCATATGTGGACACATGTATCATGTAGAGGATTTGGACAAAGCTGTACTTGTAAGTGATGAAAGGTAGTTTGGTGATGTGGAGGAGGTATATTAGCATTATTAGTATGAGAATCACAATCATCATTGAGAAAATATTCTTGTATATTAAGTATACACTTGATTTTGTGTATTATTTTCAAGTAAAATAATGAAATTAGTTTATAGACTCATTACATACCCAAGTTCTCTCACATTCATCATGTGATGGTGCACACTCAAAACTACCATACTCTACCTCATAGTAAATACATCATAATTGGGGTATTTGATATGTGCCATAGAGAAAATTACACCACCATCTAACATGTGGTTGAGTACCCTTTGATTGAGATAAGTGTAAGTATGTATGTGCAAGTGTATGTATGTGTGCCTGTATATGCATGTTTATAAATTTAAAGTTTCTTTTGTATTGCAATCTTTTTTTTTGTTTGAGATTAAATTAACAGATAATATTGTATGGTAGAACAAATAAGAGAACACATAACATACCACCTAAAACATGGCAGGTTTTTTGCACACAACTATACCTTCGGGAATGGTTTCCTCACTTGAAGGTATACAAATTAATAGTTTTTCTTATAGTGACATATAATTCTCATATATTTTATACATGTTTTACATTTAATCTATGTATTTTTGGTTCATTAAATAAGTGCATGTTGTGGAAAGAAGAGAGTTGAGTCTAGTCATAACATCACACCTAAGCCAAATGGGCCATCACGGTTTTGTAGCTACATTTGTACTTATATTATTGTAAACTATATTTTTTATTTTAGTAAAACACATCATTTATCCTTCTTATTTGTTTCAATGCAGCAAAAGGATTATGGTTGATATCCTACAAAAAGGAAATCCATTTTGCTACACATTCTAGATTATTGATGTCTCACTGAGTAGATGCAAGATCATCCAAATGCTTTTGTGAGTATTGTTAAATTTCATAAAACTATTTTTTCTAGTGACGTTTATATGTTTTATTTATTTCTTGTTATATGTAATACACAAGTATTATCGAGAGGTGGAATGGATGAGGTGGAGAGATGCACACAAGTAAGAAGATCTCGATCCTCATAGAGTCCTAACACATTTATCCAGGATGCCATGATAGATCGATCATATCATGTGGATGATCAGATGATGATAATTATGATTATCATTGATGATGATCATGAGAAGAATGACTTATTCGGACAATGTGGATGAGGATGATCATGATGACTGATATATTACATTGGATATATGTTTTACATTGATACCACCCACACACACAACACATACACACACACACACACAACACACATATACTATATATATATATATATATATATATATATATATATATATATATATATATATAATATATATATATATCGATTATATATATCTGTGTGTGTGTGTGTGTGTGTGTGTGTGTGTCTATGTATATATATATATATATATATATATATATATATATATATATATATATATATAATATATATATATATATGTGCGCACATACACACACATATATATATATATATATATATATATATATATATATATATATATATATATATATATATATATATATATA
>MU263088.1:0-49656 GCA_020310875.1 Ceratopteris richardii | reverse complement strand
ATCTTGTGGAGAAAATAGGCAATGTCAAAGCACCTGATGGAAACATCAACCCTACTCAGTAAGGTACTATATGTCCCTACCATTACAAAGAATTTGATAAGTGTTGGGCCAATAGTAGAGAAAGGGTCGCAAGTCAGGTTCACAAAGGCAGGAGCATTTGTTGAAGATCCACAAGTCAAGATCTCAGAAAAATGGAAAAAGGTGTGAAAAGACAGGTAGATTGTTCACCATTGAATACAGGACACTAGAAACATTGCTCTCTTTAATTATGGTAGTCAGTCACTCACAGAATTGGAAGGTTATGGCACAAAAGGTTAGCACAATGGTGAAAGGTCATTAAGCAAATTTGCAGGGACCAAAGTGTACTTGGACTCCCTAATTTGTCAAAACAACATATGATTCTATAAGTGTAGTGCATGTCAATTTGGAAAGTCTCACAGGTTACCATTCATGAAGAAAGGTTATATGCATGGAGATCTCTTGGAGTTGGTTCATACAGATGTATGGGGACCTAGCAAGGACGCTTCAATATCTGGATCAAGGTATTATGTTTCCTTTATTGATGATTGCAACAGATGGACTATCCTATTCTTTATGAAACACAAAGATGAAGTTTTGTCATAGTTTCAAAAGATATTTGGCTCTTGTGGAGATTCAAACAGGTAAATCACTAAAAAGGCTAAGGTCAGATGGAGGGGGAGAATACTTCTCCCATGAGTTTGATTCTTTTCTTCAAGAAAGAGAATCAAAAGAGAGGTAACTACAAGGTACACTCCTGAGCAAAATGGAGTGGCCAGAAAGGATGGAATAGGACAATGTTGAAGCCGCAAGGTCTATGTTAAATGAAAGGCATTTACCTAATTACTTATGGGCTGAGGCTGTATCTACAACCACTTACTTGATTAACAGGTTGCCTTCAAAATCCCTTGATGGATGACTCCATATGAGGCTTGGAATGGAAGCAGACCAAGCTTTAGATCATTGTAAAATTTTGGATGTATTGCTTTTGCTCATGTCCTTCATAGGTTAGAGGCAAGATGGATCAAAGGCAGAAAGGTGTGTATTTATTGGATATGACAACACATCAAAAGGGCTACAGGTTATACAACCCTAGCAACAAAGGATCTTGGTAAGCAGAGATGTAGTTTTGGATGAGAACAATTTCAGGTATGAAGATTCATGCAGGAAGGTCAATTTGCCATATAATCTTGAAGAAGATTTTCCAAAGCTTGGTAGAGAACAACAAAGATTGAAGAACAAGACACCTCGGAGGATGATGAAGAATCTCAGATGGAAAAGATCAAAGCATGGAAGTCTAAAGGTAAAGCAAAATTGCAGGAACTTGGACATGAGGCAGAATCATCACATCATGGCCTAAGAAGATCTATGAAGGAAAAGAAAAAACCCAGAAAGGTATGGGTTTGACACCTCATTAGTAACTAAACATTCTATCTACATAGCACAGGACATAAACCAAGAGGAGCCATCATCATTTGAAGAGGCCAAAGCAAAAACAGAATGGAAGCATGCAATGAAGGAAGAGATCGAAGCACTTGAGGAAAACAACACTTGGGATTTGGTGCCCAAGACTTCATCCATGAAGGTAATAGGCTCAAGATGGGTCTATAAACTCAAGAAGAATTCTGATGGTTCAATTAACAAGTATAAGGCAAGGCTTGTGGCAAAAGGCTTTGCACAAACTCAGGGAATTGATTATGAGGAGACTTTTCTCTCCTGTGGCAAAGATGCCTACTATTAGGGTTTTGCTTAGTATTGCCTCTTCCAAGAATTGGAAGATACTTCAACTAGATGTAAAGAATGCATTTTTGAATGGTTGGATAACAGAAGAGGTATATATGGCTCAACCACCTGGTTTTGAGAATCAAGTTCATCCTGATTATGTGTGTAAACTTAACAAAGCATTGTATGGTCTCAAGCAAGCTCCAAGAGCTTGGAATTTCAGGCTTTTTTCATTCTTGCAGGACAAAGGCTTTCAACCAAGCAAGGCAGATCCTTCACTCTTTATTAAAAAGAGTAATTCCGAGGTCATCTATCTATGTGTATATGTAGATATTATATTGACAGGAAATGATGCAGATGGTATGAAGAAGATCAAAGATCAGATGAGAGAAGAGTTCAAGATAAGTGATTTGGGTTCACTTACCTACTTCCTAGGTTTGGAAGTTGTCTACAAAGATCATGGTTTGTTTCTCACTCAAAGGAAGTACATTAAGGACATGTTGGCAAAATTCAAGATGCAAGATTGTAAGATTGCAGGTACTCCAATGGAGGTCAATCACAAATTGAGCTCACATGAAGGTGAACTCATAGAGGACATCACATCATATCAAAGTCTAGTGGGTAGTCTCAACTATGCCACATTGACAAGAGTAGATATATGTTACAGTGTGAGTGTGCTAAGTCAATTTATGCACACACCAAGGAAACCACATATGGATGCTGTTGGTGCAGACCAATCACCAATTGAAGGCTTGGAAGATTAAAGGATGAAGGAAGAATCAATTCTTAAAGTTTGGAAGAAGATTACATTTAGAGGATAAGAGAAGTGTACACATATGTACATTAGTATAGTCATAGCTGACTTAGATCTTTTGTTTAGTAAGAATCATGTACAAATTTATCTATAAATACTTTGAGAAAAGTCGGGGCAAGTATGAGAGCATATGTGACAATAGTTAGAAGTCAAGAATGAGGAAGTTAGATGTCATGAGATAGAGAAAAAGTTAGTTGAGTTTTCTCTCATCACTCAACTGTAAATTTTTCTGAGTAATCAAAAATATTGCACCCGATGTTTCTGTGTCTTCTCCTTCTACAGTAGATCAATTGTGAAATGCTTTTGTACAAGTCTAAGTCTAGAGTTGCTTGACCTCTGTACAAAGTTTTAGCTTCCAATTGTAATCAGGCTTAGAGAATTAAGTGTAGGAACATTCATATGTGAAGTGTATTCACAGGTTCCTAAAACAGGCGCAGATTTCGAACTTAATGTTTTGATCATTTCTCCCAGCACAGTTTAAAGTTTTGCATGAGTGAGGACTTAATCTTTAAGTTGAAAGATAAGCTACTCATGGCTAGAAGCATTTGCTTAAACGGGTTCTATTCAAGGAGAACCAAGTCTTAAAAGTTGCAGGTGTAAAATCGACTGTTCTGAATGACAGTTTCTGACATAGGTAACTTGTGAAGTTGATTTCTCAAGTTATACTAAAGCTTTTGAAGTAATTCAACTTGGAGGAGGTGCGCAATCTCTAGAAGATACTTCGTACAAAGTTTCATAAAAAACTTTACATGTTTGATAGGTCAATGTGGAGAAATAGTGCAGCAGACTTTTTTGTGTTTCATCTTCTTCACAGATTTGTTAATCCTTTGATAGTTAGTAATTGATCCTCTAAATTAGTGGAAGTTTTTGACTTACTCTTGGTATAGAGGTGCTCTAATCACAAGATTAGGTTGTTCTTTTGGAGATTAACACTCTCCATCAGTGGTATCAGAGCAGGAGACATCAAATTAAGGAAAGGAGGATCCCGACTGCTGCAGATTCAAGAAATTCAACACTTGAAGGACTAAGAAGTGAAAGCTTGGAGCAAAGCTTGAGGAGAAGACTATTTGACATCAAGAAAGGCAAAAGGAGTCTAATTCGAAGTAAAGGTACATACATTGTTTGTAAAGCTTGAAGATTTCAATACACAGGTGAACACAAGATGGGAGAAAGCTTGCAGATTGATAAGCTAGATAGGGAGAACTATCCAGCATGGTCCATGAGGATGGAAGCACACCTCATGAGCAAAGATCTTATATCATTTATTACAGGAGATGAAGAAAAACCTGAGTTTGCAGATCCTAGTATTCCTACTAGGGAAGAGCTTGCAATGTTGAAGACTTGGATGAGAAAGGATGCTCAAGCAAGGAGTATCATCTACATGGCTGTAAATGATTACCTTCTACCTCACATTAGAGGTTTGGAAAGTGCTACAGATGTTTTGAATGCCTTGGAAGAGCATTTCCAAAATACAACTAAGTCAAGGAAGTCCTCACTATGGGCTGAGTTCACAACCTTCAAGAAGAAGAGCTCACAATCAATTTCAGATTATGTGGCAAGGATGAAAGATATTGCAGATAGCTTGGGAGCAGTGGATGAAGACATTGAAGAGGAAAAGTTGGTAAGACAAATACTTACAGGTTTGAGAGGAGATGAGAAGTGGAAGCCTTTTATATTGTCCATAGAATTGTCACTTGATCACTTTACTCCTGATCTTAATCAATTGCTAGGACACATGCTAACCTTTGAGCAGGATCTTAAAGGAGACAATGATAGAAGTACAAGTCAAGCTATGTACTCCAAGGACAAGAAAAAGAATGGCAAGGGAAAGCAATCAAATGATGATGAAGGGAATTCAAATCAAGCTAACTTCACAAAAGGGAAGATGAATTTCAGAGGTAAAGGAAGAGGAGGTAAGAATAAAGATAATGCTAAAGCTTGTTGGATTTGTGGCAGAACAAATCATTTGGCAAATGATTGTTGGTATAACAATCAAAATGGTGGAAGCAATAATCAGAATTATAATCAAAGAGGTAGAGGAGGCAGAAACCAAAGAGGCAATTTCAGAGGAAGAGGAGGTAGGACATCATATGGTAGAGGAGGTGGAAGAAACTTCCAATCTCAGTCCAACAATAATTATTATAATTATGCATCAGATCAGAAGGATGACATGACTCTTATCTTGAATGCAACTCATGAATCAATGGGAGAAGATCAAAGAGTGTTTTATATTGACTCAGGGTGCAGCAACCATCTGAGTGGGAATCTATCTTTGATGACTGATATGGAAGCAAGGGTAAATGGACATACAGTTCAGACAGGTGACAATACCAAACATAAAGTGGAGAGCATTGGATCAGTGAAGACAAAGAGTGGAAGTACACTTCTGAGCAAGGTATCAAAAGAGAAGTAACTTGCAGGTACTCCCCTCAACAGAATGGAGTAGCAGAAAGGAGGAATAGGACTCTTGTAGAGTTTGCAAGAGCCATGATGAAGGAAAAGAATTGTCCAAATTACTTATGGGCAGAAGCCATTAACACTGCAACATACCTTGTGAATAGGTTGCCTTGCAAAGCTTTGGATGGAGGAACCTCTTATGAAGCATGGTGGGGTAAGAAGCCTACTCTTGATCATTGTAAGGTATTTGGATGTATTGCATATGCTTATGTTCCTTCACAATTAAGACATAAGCTAGAACCAAAAGTAGAGAAGTATGTGTTTATTGGATATGATGATAGACAAATGGGTTACAGGTTGTGGAGTCCATCCACAAAGAAATTTCTTGTTACTAAAGATGTGACATTTGATGAGCAAAATATATGGTATACAGGATCACCAAATGAGTTTGCAGGTGTTGAAGAGATGCAAAGGAAAGGGAAGGCAAAGGTAAAAGTATGTGAAGAAATTGTTGATGAAGTTGACTCTAGAAGTAGAGTGCAGGATCATGTAGAAGAAGGGCCAAGATTTGATCCAGAATCAAATGAGGCTGAAACTTCAAGAAGTGCAGAAATCAGAAGATCTACAAGGGAAAGGAAAGAACCTATAAGGTATAGTTATGATACATCTTTCCTAACAACAAAAGATTATGCTTACATTGTGAAAACAGAAGAAGATCCAACCACTTATGAAGAAGCCAAAGGTAAACAAAATTGGGAGAAGGCAATGCAGGAAGAGTATGATGCTCTACTTGAAAATGAAACTTGGGAACTAGTACCAAGACCAAAGAATCAGAAGGTCATTGGATGTAAGTGGGTATATAAAACAAAGAGGTTTGCAGATGGTAAAGTGTCTAGATATAAGGCTAGACTTGTGGTCAAAGGTTATGCCCAAACTTATGGGGTAGATTATGATGAAACCTTTAGTCCTGTTGCTAAGATGTCTACAATTAGGACATTGATTGCTATTGCTGCTTGTAAGGGATGGAAATTATCACAATTGGATGTGAAAAATGCATTTCTAAATGGATACATTGCAGATGAAGTATATATGGAGCAACCAGAAGGCTTCATGGAATCAATTGGATCAGATTATGTGTGTAAGCTCAAGAGAGCTTTATATGGGTTGAAGCAAGCCCCAAGAGCTTGGAATTACAGATTGGTCAAGTTCTTGAATGAATGTGGATTTCAAGCATCAAAGGCAGATAGTAGCTTGCTAGTGAAGGCAAGTGAAAATGGATACATTTACATGTGCATTTATGTTGATGATATTATTGTTAAAGGAACAGATGCTCAAGGAATCAATGAACTCAAAAGACAAATAGAGAAGGAGTTTAAGATAAGTGATTTGGGAAACTTATCTTATTTTCTAGGAATGCAGATTGTGTATACTCAACATGGAGTATATGTGTCACAAGAGAGATACTTGAAGAATCTTCTAGTCAAGTTTAACATGGAAGATTGCAAGACCTCAACTACACCATTGGAGGTAAATCATAAATTAAGCAGGTATGGAGGTGAAGAGTTCAATGATATGAAGAAATATCAGAGTTTGGTAGGTAGTTTAATCTATGCTACCTTGACAAGGCCAGATTTATCATATGCAGTAGGTGTGTTGTCACAATTTATGCATTGTCCAAAGAAGACTCATTGGATTGCAGCCCAAAGGGTACTCAGATATATCAAAGGAACCCTAAGTGAAGGTTTGTATTATGGTTTCACTTCTGACACAAGAATCAAAGTGTTTAGTGATGCAGATTGGGCAGGTGACTCAGATGATAGAAGGTCTACTCATGGGTATCTCTGTTATGTTGGAGATAAGCTAGTTTCTTGGTGTTCAAAGAAGCAACATACAATTGCTTTATCATCCACAGAAGCTGAGTATAAGGGAATGGTAGAAGCTGCAAAGGAAGTGATATGGTTGAAGACCTTGATGAAAAGTTTTGAGATTGATCATAGTATTCCAATAATTTTTGGAGACAATATGAGTTCTTTGTATTTGGCAGCTAACCCTGTTTTTCATGCCAGGACTAAGCATATAGAGATTCAGTATCATTTCTTGAGGGAAAAGGTACTAGATAAAGAGATTGAAGTGATGTACACTCCAACAAAAGAACAAGTGGCAGATATGATGACAAAGAGCTTGGATGGGCCTAAGTTACAAAGGTTCAAAGACATGGCAAGTATAAAGAAGATAGAGAAAACCTCAATTGATGATTGAGGGGGAGCTGTTGGTGCAGACCAATCACCAATTGAAGGCTTGGAAGATTAAAGGATGAAGGAAGAATCAATTCTTAAAGTTTGGAAGAAGATTACATTCAGAGGATAAGAGAAGTGTACACATATGTACATTAGTATAGTCATAGCTGACTTAGATCTTTTGTTTAGTAAGAATCATGTACAAATTTATCTATAAATACTTTGAGAAAAGTCGGGGCAAGTATGAGAGCATATGTGACAATAGTTAGAAGTCAAGAATGAGGAAGTTAGATGTCATGAGATAGAGAAAAAGTTAGTTGAGTTTTCTCTCATCACTCAACTGTAAATTTTTCTGAGTAATCAAAAATATTGCGCCCGATGTTTCTGTGTCTTCTCCTTCTACAGTAGATCAATTGTGAAATGCTTTTGTACAAGTCTAAGTCTAGAGTTGCTTGACCTCTGTACAAAGTTTTAGCTTCCAATTGTAATCAGGCTTAGAGAATTAAGTGTAGGAACATTCATATGTGAAGTGTATTCATAGGTTCCTAAAACAGGCGCAGATTTCGAACTTAATGTTTTGATCATTTCTCCCAGCACAGTTTAAAGTTTTGCATGAGTGAGGACTTAATCTTTAAGTTGAAAGATAAGCTACTCATGGCTAGAAGCATTTGCTTAAACGGGTTCTATTCAAGGAGAACCAAGTCTTAAAAGTTGCAGGTGTAAAATCGACTGTTCTGAATGACAGTTTCTGACATAGGTAACTTGTGAAGTTGATTTCTCAAGTTATACTAAAGCTTTTGAAGTAATTCAACTTGGAGGAGGTGCGCAATATCTAGAAGATACTTCATACAAAGTTTCATAAAAAAACTTTACATGTTTGATAGGTCAATGTGGAGAAATAGTGCAGCAGACTTTTCTGTGTTTCATCTTCTTCACAGATTTGTTAATCCTTTGATAGTTAGTAATTGATCCTCTAAATTAGTGGAAGTTTTTGACTTACTCTTGGTATAGAGGTGCTCTAATCACAAGAGTAGGTTGTTCTTTTGGAGATTAACACTCTCCATCAGATGCTGCCAAAAGGATTCTCAAGTATCTCAAAGGAACCATAAATGAAGGACTTTATTATCCTTATGTATGTGATTTAGGTTTGAATATATTTTCTGATGCAGATTGGGCTGGCTCCAAGGAAGATAGAAGGAGCACTTCAGGTTATCTTACCTTTGCAGGTTCAAAGCTTATTTCATGGTCATCCAAGAAACAACCCACAGTTGCTCTCTCTTCTACCGAAGCTGAATATAGAGGTCTTGCCATAGCTACACAAGAAGCTATGTGGATGAAGACATTATTCAAAGATCTTGGATTGGAGTTTGGAACTCCAACTATTTTTGGTGACAATATGAGTTCTATTCATTTGGCTGCTAATCCTATTTTTCATGCAAGGACTAAACATATTGAAGTTCATTATCTCTATGTACGAGAAAAGGTTCTAAGAAAAGAGATTCAAATATCATATGTGTCCACTCATCAACAATGTGCAGATATTCTAACCAAAGCATTGGATGGTACAAAGCTTTGCAAATTCAAGGCTATGATTGGTTTGCAGGTAATCTTGGAAGATTGAAGACCTCAAGCATACTTGGCTTGAGGGGGAGCTGTTGGAGCAAGTCTATGACAAGCCTAAGTATTGGCTTGAGTCTCACAAAGTCATAGAAAAAGCCTTAAAATGAAGACTATGTAAAGTTCACTTGTGAACTACCTCTTGTAACTTTTGAAGAGTTTACTTAATGTAAAAGTGAAAGAATCTTAAGTTGTTGAGTCCACTTGATCAAGAATGGAAAGAGGAGCCACGAATTCGTGATTTGTGGTAGGTAGAGAATCAAATCAATCATTGATTGATTGGAGAGTGATTGAGGGAAGTTAGCCCCCCAAACTCAACTATAAATAGATGGCAGTTTTAGTCGTGGTTAGAGAGACCTATGTGAAGACCTCCAAGAGCTGAGCTTTATGCCATATCAAGGTGTGATTACAAGGCACACATATGTATCAGTAAGTCCATTGTACTGTACAAGCAATATACTTTCATTTTCATGATTATTTGAGTTCATCTTTCCACGTTCTTGTGAAGTGTACTACTCACAGCCATTACTCTCAGTTTTTCTCAATCAGCTTGCAGAGATGTTTTCTCTGAGCTTGGTGCATCCTTTTCAGTGATTTAACTTGGTAAAGTTAGCTCTATAAGTCTACTATATGCTCACAAATTTTCATGTCATTTGGATGTTGCAATCTTCAGTTATGTTCATTTGAAGTCAACAGGGTCTGTTCATCTTCACTTCTTTGTCAGGTACCCGACTTTTTCACTCACCTGGTTAGAGCCATTTCTCAGTGGTTACTTATACAAATTCAGTGATTTAAAGCTTGTTGGATTTAGCTTACTGTCTACTATAGCCATACAGATTTTCATAATCATTGGATTCCTACATTTTGCGTTAATGTTGATTTTTCTGCTCACTGGTCTCAAACTGTAGCAGCCCACGAAAATCGGGATGATATCATCAGTTGTTAAAACTCATTCTCAGTGTGTGGTTCATTATTTTTTATGAGATTACTCTTGAAAGTTAGATCTTTAAGCTACCTAGACTTCCCCAAGAGGAATTAAGCTAATTGCTGCTGTGCTCAGAGAATTATGTAAAACACTAGACAGGTGTATGAACCAAGAATAGCAAGTTTTCACCTCTGAGCTAACTCCAACTTATCTGTTTTGATCTATCTTTTTGAGAGTGATCTTCCAAGGTACATAGGGTGTCTAATACATCCATTGGCAAGCTAAAAGGGCCCACCATATACTTCTGGAGTTCATTTGGCTGGTGTAGATCAAGGATTTTGCAACACCTCTTCATCTTCAAGCACATACCTATCCATCTCTTCACATAACTCTATGTGTATATGTGTGTATGTGCATGTATATGTGTATATGTAGGTATGTGCATGTGTGTGTGCATGTGTATATGTGTTTTAATACTTTAATTATATAATTCATTCATATGTGTATACCTAAGTGTATATGTATGTGTGTGTATGTGTATGTATGTGCATGTGTATGTGTGTGTATATGTATGTATGTGCATGTGCATGTGTAAGTGTATATGTGTGTATGAGTATGTGCATGTGCATGTGTATGTGTGTGTATATGTATGTGCATGTATATGTGTAACTCTATGTGTATATGTGTGTATGTGCATGTATATGTGTATATGTAGGTATGTACAGGTGTGTGTGCATGTGTATGTTGGAGTTAGACGTCTGCGGAAGCACGCGAACAGCACAAGAAAGAAGAAGAAGCTTAGAGCACAAACACACAATACTGAATGTATTACTAGAGAATGTACAAAGATAAGTAGCCCATTAGGGCAATAGGCATATATACAAGCCAGGAGAAAAAAACCTCCTAAAGAGGGAAAAAGGTGCCCCAGTGGTCCTAGTGTGTTCACACACATCACTACCTAAATATATCAACAAATCCCCCTGGGAGTGATGCGGTGAACAAGGAGCTGGCACTCATGTATAAGGAATTGCCAAGCTATGTGGAAATCACTCCACAGAAAGAAGTAAGCCCAGAATTTTGCGGAAAGCTTCAAATTTCTCCCTAGGCAGAGCCTTCCTGAAAAGGTCTGCAATGTGCTCCTGTGTGGGCACATATGCCAAGCTGATCTCCTCAGCAGAGAACCTCTCCCTGACATAGTGATAATGCACCTCAATGTGCTTAGTGCAAGCATGCAACACCGGGTTCCTCACAACTGCCAATGCACTTTGACTCTCAGTGAAGATGATGGTGGCAGAAGACTGACCAACACCCAAATCAGCCATAAGGTGCCTGAGCCACACACACTCAACAGTCACTGTGAAAGCTGCCCTATACTCAGCCTCACAACTGGAAGTGGCCATAGTAGGCTGCTTCTTGCTCAACCAAGATACACATGAACTACCAAGCATGAAGCAAAAACCACTAATGGACACACGAGTGTCATAGCAACACACTAGTGGACACTAATAGGCATGTATCTTCTCATACCAAGCACGTGGTGCTTGCTTTAAACCATATAACGCCTTCTTTAACCTGTATATCTGATTTTCATGCCCTTTCTGCACAAAGCCACGGGGCTAAAAAACATACACTTCTTCATGCAAGTCACCATTCAGAAATACTATTTTAATGTCCAACTGATGTACATTCCAACCATGATGGGCTGCAAGTGCACAAATGCTCCGAACAGTAGTCATACGGCATGTAGGTGCAAAGGTCTCATCAAAATCAAAGCCTCTTTCCTGTGCATAACCCTTTGCAACAAGCCTAGCTTTATACCTCTCAAGTGTACCATCAGGTTTACGCTTCAACTTGTATACCCACTTAGTGCCAATGGCCTTCTTGCCAGGAGGCAAGTCACATAAAGACCATGTACCATTCTTCATTATACCATCATATTCAGATTGCATAGCAGCCATCCAATTTTTTGAATTCTGTGCTTCATGAAAAGAAACAGGCTCATTCTCATCACAGAGACTAGACGCAGCCATAGCATAGCAATCTGATGCAAAGGAGGCACTATGAGAGCCTGAACGAGTACGATATGACAAAGGTGCATCTAATTTGCTGTCACATAAAGTCTACACGAGCCGTTTTGGCATAGCTTTTGCCTGCTCAATATCAGCTCTCTCATCAACAAGTGCATCATGTAAATCTGCATCAGAAATGGAATGATCTACATCATCATATGAAACCTGCAAAGGCTGAGAAGTTGCTTCATTAGGACCAGCACTAGACTGTCCACCTATAAAAAGAGGCATCAAAGTATCATACATGACTTTGGAGCTAACGGATGTCTCCTTAGTACATGAAAGCAATGGCTGAATAGCATCTTCCACAAAGACAACATCACGGCTAACCAGAATGCGTTTGGTCTATGGATGATATAGACGATAGTCTTTACTTTCAGAACTATACCCAACAAAAATACATTTTACTGCCTTATCATCCAATTTTCTACGATGTTGTTCAGGCACTAGTGCATATGCCAAACAACCAAAAACACACAGATGAGCAACAGATGGCTTGCGGTCATGCCAAGCCTCATATGGAGTGATAGAGTGCAACGCTTTAGTGGAACACTTGTTCAGTATATATGCTGCACACATGACAGCCTCAAGCCAGAAACTATGAGGTAAAGCTTGACTCTTGACCATACACCTCGCCATCTCCATGAGTGACCTGTTCTTTCGTTCAGCAACTCCATTTTGTTGAGGTGTATACGGCACTGTACACTGGTGTTTTATCCCACGTTCAACCAGAAATGCATTAAAATCAGAAGACATACATTCCCCCCCCTCGATCAGAACGGAGGGTGCCCATTTTTCATGCTAACAGATTTTCAGCCAATACCAAAAACTGTTTGAAGCACATGAACACTTCGGACTTTGCTTTGAGTGCATATGCCCATGCATGCCTAGAAAAATCATCAATGAAAGTCACGAAGTAAAGGTAATTTCCAAAAGAAGGTGTCTGCATAGGACCACAAACATCACTATGTACAAGCTGCAATTTCTGAGTAGCCCGAACTGAACCATCTTTTCGAAAGGATGAACGTTGCATTTTGCCCAAAATACAGCCTTCACAAACATGTTTTCCAGGTGCCTCAAGTTTGGGCAATGAGGACACCATTTTAGATTGCTGCAGGCATAGCAAACTAGCAAAATTCAGATGACCAAAGCGTGCATGCCTTATAGTTATAGACAAGATTCGAGAGACTACAAGATCAAGAGAGCTAGCAAATGGAAACGGCGTCAATCGCTCGACTTCTCAGACTCATCGTGAGCTCCATCTTGACCATCATCATCATCCTACGTTTCTAGTCTTTCCAAGAAGTCCGAATCGACCATGGACCAGTGCTTTCAATCTATAAGCAGTGCGACGAGCTCCATCTTGACCATCATCTCCATCATCTTCTCAGATTCGCACAGCAAGAAGTATGCAATTACAGACATGATCACGGAGACTACACGATCAAGACTGCTAGCAAATGGAAACGCAGTCAATCGCTCGACTTCTCAGACTCATCCTCAGCTCCATCATCACCGTCATCGTAATCCTGCGTTGCCAGTGTTTCGAAGAAGTCCGAATCGACCATGGAGGACTGCTTTAAATCCATAAGCGTTGCGACGAGCTGGTACTTGGTGTTGTCTCCATCGTAATTGACGCGTCTGAGTAGACACTCTAATTGCAAATCAGTTATCGCCAGGCCCAGCAGAATCTCGGTTGTCCACTGCCGCACATCGTCAGGAAGCCTCTGGAGTTCGGCAGCATCGATAAGCACTTCCTCTATTTCATCCCTAAATGTTGGACTAATTCGAAAGTCTCCTCTCTCTCTTCTCCATTCAAGCAGTCTTTTCAGTTTCGCAGATCTGTCTTCGTTCATGACAGGAATGCCGCAGTTAAACATTATTAAGTCCAACTCAGACTCATTCAACAGGAGCATGCCATGAAGGGCCCGACATTCGTGAACCGGTAAATCTGAGAGCGATTCTTCGTAAAAGTCATGCACGAAGGAGCTAGATCGCATCCCATTGTCATTCACGCCTGTTAGGCTAGAGTGCAGGCCATTGTCATTCGCATCTGTTATACAGCGCATGCCATTGTCACTCGCTTCTCTTATACAGGAGCGAGATTCCTGAACCGGTGAATCTGAGAGCGATCCTTCGTCATAGTCGTACGCGAAGGAGTTAGAGCGCATGTTATTTTCATTAACGCCTGTTAAACTGTAGAAATAAGATCCCATAGTATGGCAGTGATTGCCTTACTTGAGACCGATAGGATTCAAGCAGTGAGTGAATCATTGATTCTGATGGTCTGTTAATATGTATAGCAATGTACCAAAAGGTACAAGACCTGCTTCAAGTTGGCATCGCAGAACGGACGTTTCTGTGCACTTTCGTCCATGGCGCAAGCTGAAGCATCTTGGAAGGCTTCAGCGGGCCGCGTCAATGGAATTTTCTAAGGACTCTTCCTAAGGTGTCCTCTTCATCAAGATGAATTTTGATAAAGCATACGACTACATGGAGTGGGACTTCAATTTGCAGCCCCAACAGACATCGGATGTGGACCTAAATTCATCGACGTGATCTCTATGCTTATGGAGAATCCCTCGGCTCAAATTAATATCAATGGTCAACCCTCTCAAGTAATCAGGCTAAATTGCTCTATGAGTTAGGATTGTTCTCTAGCTAATCTTCTTTTTTCCATTGCCATCAATGGCCTTAGCTCCTTGGTTAGATCCATGGTCTTTGGCTCCCTCATAGTGAGAACTAAATACTAATGAGACTCTTCACCAATGAGATGAATTCTTTTGTGCATAATGACCCTAATAATATCAATAGCTTCTGGCAATGTCTAATGTTTTCTACACTACATTCGAATCTAAAATAAATCACTCCGAAACTCCTTTCAAGGTCATTTTTGGGCCCTCACAACAAATTTTGATTAATGTGGCATGTACCTTGGTTATCTCTTCTCCTTATGCCCTAGAAGGTAGCCAATTTGGCGATCTCTTGCCAAGATTTTGAGCTTAAAAAGGCAAATCAACTAGAAACAAGCGTTACTTGGAGAAACAATTGGCTACTCTTCTTCTTTGTGGAATTTTATCAAAGGGAAGCACTCTAGAAGATTGGAAAGAAAGATGTGCGATCAACTTTGATGTCCATCCAAAAGAGTTGCTGATTGAAAAATCTCTCTACCTGTTAGGTAGAAGAATATGGAATTGCGAAAAAATCTCCACCTGTGAGGCACCATGGGATGTTTATCTTAGAAAGCAACAAGATTAAAAGCAAGTGGTTCGCTCATGAGGGGGATGAAAAAATCATGAAATATCTTAGCTACTTTGATAAAATGTTTGTCACACATCGAACCTTATGTATCCTACTCTTTCTAGAGCGGTCCTCCCCGTGCTTTGTGGGATACTTGGGATCCCAAGGGCACTAGTGGCATCCACTATATAATTGATCCATATATTTCATGCCTGTAGGAATAGGCAGGCTTGACCTTGCTTTTTTGAAAAAGACTACTAGACTGGAGAGAATAGACAGGAGACTTTTGAAATCTTCCTATATTCAGGGATTGATGCTTTTTGGATGGTCATACATACCCATTATGAAAAAATTATAATACGATTGATAAGCAAATACTAACCTTTATTTGAAAGCATAAAGATATTTTCGATCTTCAAATTACAATGGTCTTTGGTCACTACCTTTCAAAGTTGGTTGTGATTTGCAAAACTTCTGAGGTTCACATATACAAGACCAATCTATTCTATGTTGTTCTATGGGATCAAACTAAAATTTGTACATGTTTGAACACCACCAAAAAATCTATACCTTTATAGATACATACCAACCAAGATGTGCACATATAAATTTAATCAAACTATGGATAGCAACCTACATCTTTGAACCAGGAATATAAACGAAATATGAGAACGATGGGCTTCGGATCAGCTCTATTGCCCGCACTCAATGCTGCCTAGAAAAAGAACAGAATTGAGAAATGGCGTCCGATTACTATGCTTCAAACGGGTTACAAGATCATTACTAATGTCATAGCCAACAAAATTTCCAGCCACCTGAGAGCCTTGTTAAGCGAGGACCAAAAGGTTTTCATCAAAGGTAGGTCTATTTTGGAAGGTTTCCTCAAAATTGACTTTGACAAAGCTTATGACAGACTTGAATGGGACTTTGTTTTGCAATCACTTAAAGATCTTTCTTGGCTATAACCAAAAATTATGGAATTGTGAAATACAAGCCAAGACTTGAGTTTGGTGTGCTTCTCACTTGTCTCAACAATGGCATCATCAAATTAATCCACAAAAAAGGGGAAAAGAACAGAATTGAGAACTGGTGTCCGATTACTATACTTCAAACGGGTTACAAGATCATTGCTAAAGTCATAGCCAACAGAATTTCCAGCCACCTGAGAGTCTGGTTAAGGGACGAGGAAAAGGGTTTCATCAAAGGTAGGTCTATTTTGAAAGCCATAATAAATATTTGGGAAGGTCTCGACTTTGCAGATGAATTGTGGTTTTCCTCAAAATTGACTTTGACAAAACTTACTACAGACGACTGGAATGGGACTTTCTTTTGCAATGACTTAAAGATCTTGGCTGCAGCCAAAAATTCACCCTTAATACGGTCAAAAGGGCCGTCAAAATGTAACTATGCATTCGGCGACGAAATATCAAAAGTACTTATCGACGCTTCCAAAGCTCAGAGCTCCCTGAGGAAAGAAAAATAGGTGCAGATGCTTCCTGCGAAACTTCAGAAGGTTCCTACCAAAATACATTCAGCTTGGAAAAAAAAAAGGGACCGCTGGAGTGGAGACTCGAGAGGACACTGAACAGAGAGGACTCAGGAGAATTTTGAAATCTTCCGACATTCAGCTGACAGCGACGAAATACAAAAAGTATTTATGGATGCTGCCAAAGTTCAGAAGCTTCCTGACGATGATGATGATGGAGAGTGGAGGATTTGTCTGTCTACTCAGATACATCGGTTACGATGGAGGCAACACGAAGGGCCAGCCCGCCCTAAATGTTATGAAGACACTGCTAGCTCAGAATGACGATGGAAATAAAAATGTGGTTGAAACTTGAGTGTGAGTTTCAGGAGTCACACTCTTGATCTCTTGTGGTTTGCGTGATCTTTTCTGTAGCCACACATCCTTGCGTGCAAACATGTCCTTTCCTTTCTTCTACACGAACATTCTCGGAAAGCCATGTACGATCAATAGTACTGAAAAACGTTCTCCTTCCTCAGACGCTTGAAGAGTTTGCTTAATGGAATTTTTTACCATCTATAACAAGCATAAACAAAAACTCTGCTCAAGGATCTGGCTCACAACCTCTATGACCCATGAATTTTGTACGTCTCCATAAATGCAAAATGCAAAATCAGTAATATGTTGATAAGTCCAGTTTCAGTTTTGCTGCACATTGTAAATCTTCAAAGACATACTCCATAATTTTCTCCTATAGAAGGTCCTATGTACCACAAGGTTGTACATATAAAACCTCGGGGGGTTTAAACCAAACATGAACTATATGAAGAAATATCGAAAGTACTAATGGATGCTTCCAAAGTATTGTTTTGTTTTCTCTTTTTACAACAGTGCTTAGATTTAGTAAGAAAAAATTGGTACAAGAGGATAAGAGAGAAGTACAAATTTGATTAATAACTTTTTTGTCTTTTTCATAAGGGATTCACTACTAAATGCATCCCAAAGAAGCGAAGAGTACCTAATAACTTCTCCAAGGAAATAGGCAGGCCATCTCCTATTAGTATCTCCAATTCAAAAGACGTTTTCGCAAAATCTCTCCATTTTTAGTAACTCATTGTTCTTAAGCACCCCCCATTAGCATCTCCTATTCAAATCTAGTGATTAATCTTAGGCACCCCCCATTAGCATCTCCTACTCAAATCTACTGATTAATCTTAGGCACCCTCCCATTAGTATGTCCTATTTAAAATCTACTGATTAATCTTAGGAACCCCCTCCTATAAGTATCTCCCATTCAAAGGATTTTTTATTTTTTCAAAATCCCTCCATCTTCAGCAGCTCATTGTTTCTTGGTTTCCAACAAGCTAAGTCGTAGATGACAATGGAGATGAAAATTATATTTATCACCATCATGTTTCCTTCCACATTAAGCTAGTTCCACTTTGGAGCTTGGCATGTTGATAGGTGTTGAGATCGCATGCTGATAGGTGTTTAGATCAAGGTCAATGTTTCCTTCTTCTATTCCATCGGTTGGAGATACTTTTCGTTCAAGGGTTAGTTATTACGATGAAAACTGCACGTTTTTATATTGTTTCTATTATTGCCATCTCTTCTTCACCTTCCCTAGAAGCTACTAGAATAGGCAATCTGTCGCCAAGATTTTGAGCTAATCAATTGGAAACAAGTGTTTCTTGAGAAAAATTTGGCTACTATTTTGATTTGTGGAATGCTATAAGAGGGGATGCGCTCTAGAAGATATGGAAAGAAAGATATGTGATCAAATTTGAAGCTCATGCAAAAGAGTTTCGATTGACAAATTCCTCTACTGAGATAGAAGAATATGAAATTGCAAGAAATCTCCACCTTTCAAGCACCATAGAATGTTTTTCTTGGAGAACAACGATTTTAAAAGCAAGTGGTCACTCACGAGGGGATGAAAAAATCATTAAACTTCTTAGTAACTCCCTCTAAAACATTTGTCACCCGTCAAACCTTAGTTATTCTACTAGTTTTGGAACCGTCCTAACCTTGCTTTGTGGGATACAAGGGGTACCAAGGGCACTAAAGTTAGTCAGTGTATAATTTTGCTTTATTATTTCATGCTTGGGAGAATCGGGACTATTGAACTTCCTTTTGACAAAGACTATTGGAATGGAGAGAACAAAGAGGAGGCTTTTGAAAACTTCCTAGATTCAGCCACTGATGACTTTTGGTGGTCATGCATGCCTATCATGAAAAAATTATTATAGGATCCATAGAAAATACTACCCTTGATTTGAAAGGATAAAAGAAATAGAAGAAAAGAAGTGAAAGAAAAACAAAAAAAGAAAAAAAAGAAAAACGAAAAAGAAAAATGAAAGGGAAATAAAAAGGAGAGAAAGCGAAAGAGAAGGAATGGAGGGTAGAAAAGAAGGAGGGAAAAGAAGAAAAGAAAGAAAAGAGAAAACGAGATGGGAGGAAAAAAGAAGGAAAGGGTTTTGTATGCGGGCTTATTATTACTACGAAAAGCCGTTGATGGTGTACCTACATAATTAGAGAAACATATGCATGTGTTATTGGGAAAATGCTTAAGTAAGCATGGATCATTGAATACACTAATGAGTATGCATTAACTTGCATCTGAGCATGAGAATGTGCATTGGCATGTGATTGTATGTAATTGAAAAACTCTAAGCATTATTGAACATGAATGCAAATATTTTGCTACATGTGTGTGATTCTTTTGATAAATACAAAACTTCTAAGGATGGATAAAAATTATTTTCAGAGAATATGGATTCATACGCAAGTTCTAAATGTACTAATATGATTTTGTCCTGCCCATGGATCTCATTTTGTGGATCGGCTCTCCACGTGTTGATGTTGGAGGCTTATATGAGCTAAAGAAAATATTTGAAGCCCCTAAGTGAAGAAGCTATATACCCCCATGGATCTTGCTTGTGGAATCTCTTTCCATGTTGGAGCGGTTGATGATTTTGGAGATTATATGAAGTGAAGAAAGTGATTGAAGTTCAAAGAAAAGAGCGTGTTCCCCGTGGACATTTTTGTGGTTCTTCTTTCCAGGTGTTGATGTTGGAGGCTTATATGAGCTAAAGAAAATATTTGAAGACCCGAAGTGAAGAAGCTATATACCCCCGTCGATCTTGCTTGTGGAATCTCTTTCCAAGTTCGAGCGGTTGATGTTTTTGGAGATTATATGAAGTGAAGAAAGTGATTGAAGTCCGAAGAAAAGAGTACGCTCCCTGTGGACATTTCTGTGCATCTTCTTTCCAGGTTGTGATTGATGTTTTCAGAGATTATATGAAGTGATTGTGGACCATTGAAGTAAAGAGAAGAGAAGCTAAAGTCGGAAGTAAAGCTTGGACCGCAAAGACCAAAGCCGAGACTCGTGGGTGCCTTCTCGCACTGTAGTGGGAGGCCTACCTTATATTTGGCCGATCTGCACTTTAGCGATGTCATACATATTGTATCACCATCCTCACTGTAGCGGTTTGCTATATCACCGTTCCGCACTGTAGCGGCTTTCTGTATCACTCACCCCCAGTGTAGCGAGAATAATTGTAGTACTGAGATTTTATTGGATGACTTCAATTACATTTACATTGTATTATTGAGTGTTGTCTGCACATTGATCTGGTGACTTCCGTGTTTTAGTATTGTATCTGGATTTTTTTCCCCCATGATGCTTATGTTCCACGCGCACGAGCTTTCGCTTGTCTCTTCCGAGGGTTAGGGGCCCATGATGGTCGCCATACCAGAGAGAGGACGAGGCACCCAACGTGCAGAAGCTGCCCACCGGATGTGGGAACGGTGCACACAGGGGCCTAGAATAGATGAGATTTCAGAAATATACTTCTGATTACAAGATCACCCATGAAGGGGAAATGATACAAGAATACATGACTCATACAAGATGTCCCACAACCGGGGATTGATAGGTATGGACAACTCGACTAGAGATGATACAGGAGATCCCACAACCTTGGATCGTAAGTATGAAACAAGATCTCTAGGTTACGAGAACTCCCTTCTGGGAGATGAACTAGATACAAGAAAGAACTCGACAAGATCTAGTACTACGAGATTACAAGAGGACAAGAAACGTGAGTCATGAAGTGACAGGTTACAAACCAATACTTGAAATGACAAGTCCTTCTAAGTTCACCACTAGTCAGCCGCCTCTCGAATCTAGAATTTAAACGATTACGACTCACGGGGAGTCAGGACTACGGCCTATATTGTTTTGTGTTACAAGGTATTCTATAGAAGATAATACACACTAAGTGACGGGAATTTATGCAAAGTCCCATCATTTTTATGGGATGGTTAAAATTTAAGCTGTAAAATTGACGGGAAATTGCAAATTTATTACTTCATTTGTGAAGGTTAACAGAATTATGAAATTGTTGAATATGGGCCAACACTCGAGTTTCATGCACTTTCCACTTCTCTCAACAATGGCATCATCAAATTAATCCACAAAGAAGGGGAAAAGAACATAATTGAGAATTGGCGTCCGATTACTATGCTTCAAACGGGTTACCAGATCATTACTAATATCATAGCCACCAAAATTTCCAGCCACCTGAGAGCCTGGCTAAGCGAGGACCAAAAGGGTTTCATCAAAGGTAGGTCTATTTTGGAAGGCTTCCTGAAAATCGACTTTGACAAAGCTTACGACAGACTTGAATGGGACTTTGTTTTGCAATCACTTAAAGATCTTTCTTCGCTGTAGCCAAAACTTAAGAAATTGTGAAATACGGGCCAGGACTTGAGTTTGGTGCGCTTCTCACTTGTCTCAACAATGGTATCATCAAATTAATCCACAAAAAAGGGGAAAAGAATAGAATTGAGAACTGGCGTCCGATTACCATACTTCAAACCCGTTACAAGATCATTGCTAAAGTCATAGCCAACAGAATTTCCAGCCACCTAAGAGTCTGGTTAAGGGACGACCAAAAGGGTTTCATCAAAGGTAGGTCTATTTTGAAAGCCATAATAGATATTTGGGAAGGTCTCGATTTCGCAGGTGAATCAAGAAAAATTGTGGTTTTCCTCAAAATTGACTTTGACAAAACTTACGACAGACTGAAATGGGACTTTCTTTGCAATCACTTAAAGATCTTGTTTGCAATCACTTAAAGATCTTGACTGCAGCCAAAAATTCACACTTAATACGGTCAATAGGGCCGTCAAAATGTAACTATGCATTCGGCGACGAAATATCAAAAGTACTTATCGACGCTTCCAAAGCTCAGAAGCTTCCTGAGGAAAGAAAAACAGGTGCAGACGCTTCCTGCGAAAGTTCAGAAGATTCCTACCAAAGTACATTCAGCTTGGAAAAAAAAAAGGAACCGCTGGAGTGGAGACTCAAGAGGACACTGAACAGAGAGGACTCAGGAGAATTTTGAAATCTTCCTACATTCAGCTGACAGCGACGAAATGCAAAAAGTATTTATGGATGCTGCCAAAGTTCAGGAGCTTCCTGACGATGTTGGAGAGTGGAGGATTTGTCTGTCTACTAAGATACATCGGTTACGATGGAGGCAACACGAAGGGCCAGCCCGCCCTAAATGTTACGAAGACACTGCTAGCTCAGAATGACGATGGAAATGAAAATGGGGTTGAGGGTGAGTTTCAGGAGTCACACTCTTGATCTCTTGTGGTTTGCGTGATCTTCTCTGTGGCCAGCCACACATCCTTGCGTGCAAACATGTCCTTTCCTTTCTTCTCCACGAACATTCTCGGAAAGCCATGTACGATCAATAGTACTGAAAAACGTTCTCCTTCCTCAGACACTTGAAGAATTTGCTTAATGGAATTTTTTGCCATCTATAACAAGCATAAACAAAAACTCTGCTCAAGGATCTGGCTCACAACCTCTATGACCCATGAATTTTGTACGTCTTCCAGGCAGTAATAAATCCATAAATGCAAAATGCAAAATCAGTAATATGTTGATAAGTCCAGTTTCAGCTTTGCTGCACATTGTAAATCTTCAAAGACATACTCCATAATTTTCTCCTATAGAACCTATGTAGTACAAGGTTGTACATATAAAACCTCGGGGGTGTTTAAACCAAACATGAACTATATGAAGAAATATCAAAAGTACTTATCGATGCTTCCAAAGTATTGTTTTATTTTCTCTTTCACAAAAGTTCTTAGATTTAGTAAGAAAAAATTGGTACAAGAGGGTAAGAGAGAGGTACAAATTTGATTGATAACTTTTTTGTCTTTTTCATAAGGAAATCACTACTAAATGCATTCCAAAGAAGCGAAGAGTACCTAATAGCTTCTCCGAGGAAATAGGCAGCCATCTCCTATTAGTATCTCCAATTCAAAAGACGCTTTTGCAAAATCTCTCCATTTTTAGTAAATCATTGTTCGTGGACACCCCCCATTAGCATCTCCTATTCAAATCTAGTGATTAATCTTAGGCACCCCCCAGTAGTATGTCCTATTCAAATCTACTGATTAATTTTAGGCACCCTCCCATTAGTATGTCCTATTCAAATCTACTGATTAATCTTAGGAACCCCCTCCTATAAGTATCTCCCATTCAAAGGATTTTTTATTTAAAAAAAAAACCCTCCATCTTCAGCAGCTCATTGTTGCTTGGTTTCTTACAAGCTAAGTCGTAGATGACAATGGAGACGAAAAATAGATTTATCACCATCATGTTTCCTTCCACATTAAGCTAGATTGTATTCCACTTTGAAGCTTGCTGTTGAGTTTGGCTAGAATCTAGTCCTGAAACTAACTCATAGAAAACCCAAAAATCATGCAAAACTTTGACAAGAGGAAAGCTCCTTGCAATCATGACCTTTCACAAACTACATGTAAGGCTACATAATCTTTTTGAAGGTGGATGTTTCGTGCATAACTTGATTTCTAAAGAATAAACTAAGACGATACATAATAATTAAAAACAACATCCATGCCAATAGCTTTCCCGCCTTGATATGGCGCTTGAGAATTATAGTCAATGCAAGCCTGCCAACAATATTGCGTGAAGTCAAAGCATTCCCCAGAAGAGGGAAACCATTGAGATTTGGCTCACAGCATACGTCGTTGGGGATGTGACGAATGAAATCCAATTCCAATTTATCATAGGCTTTGTTGAAATCAATTTTTTGGAAGAGAAGGTTTTGAGTTGGCGCTTTAGCAGATTTCAAAAATTTTTAAACATTGATAATAACTTCAAGAATCAGCCCTCCTTTGATGAAGCTCTTCTGGTCCTCATGGGTCCATGATCAAAGATGCCCACATTGTGGTTTGCAAGAGCTTTGCAAAAAACCTTATATCCAACCTCGAGCATGGTAATAGGTATGTGAGATCTATTGAGATATCAAGGATGTGATAATCCAGGAGAACACATATCATTTTTTTTATTTCTCTAATATGTATGTGATAATCCAGGATGACACATATCAATTTTTTATTTCTCTAACATGTATAGTGGTCATGCTAGTATATATATAGGGATACTTCATTGAGCTTTACTAGATTTATGTATTGAGAGTGATGGCACATTTGTTTCTTGTCAGCTCAGCCATTTGAAGACATTAGGATTTTCGTACGTAGTGTTCTTTATATATTGCACTTTGTTGATATATTTAGGTAGTGATGTGTGTGAACACTCTAGGACTGTCGGGGCACTTTTTTCCCTCTTTAGGAGGTTTTTTCCCCCCGGCTTGTATATATGCCTATTGCCCTAATGGGCTACTTATCTTTGTACATTCTCTAGTAATACATTCAGTATTGTGTGTTTGTGCTCCAAGCTTCTTCTACTTCCTTGTGCTGTTCGCGTGCTTCGGCAGACGTCTATCTCCAACAATTGGTATCAGAGCAGGTCGTCGCTTCTTCTAGGGCGCCGTCGATACTCCTCCGTTTGCAGTCTCAGATTCGCACGAAATTTGGTGAGCATACTCAAGGTGTTTCCGAGATCAAAACAGCTTTGCTTTGTGGTGCCAAAATCGCGATCTGAGCTCGTTTCGGCCTCCGAACACACTATCACAGCACTTGTGCAGGCTATTTTGTCCTTTTGTGCCAAAGGTATATACCAGTTTCTGTTCGCCAGTTTAAGCGTCTCGAAGTTTGCTACAGGTCTAGCAAAACTCGTCTGGGCAGTTCCGTTCAACTTTTTGAGATACAGTCAATTTTCTGCATCAAGGTATTTTAGTCACCATCCATGGCTGAAAGCAGTGATGTATTCCGTATGTTGGCTGTTGAGGATAAGTTGGATGGTACCAACTACCCATTATGGGCTTATATGATGCGACATGTACTGGTTGCAAAAGGACTGTGGAACATTGTGCAGGGTGTTGAAAGACGTCTTGTTACACCTGCGACTACAGGTACTACAAATACAGGTGCTGGAGGTACTGGAGCTGATGAAGATGGTGTCGAAGATGATATTCTGCAGATTCCTGTTCGTGCTGCTGTTTCTGTTACACCTACTGCAGAGCAGATTCGTTGGGATGGCAGAGATGCCCAGGCACATGCATTGATAGCTTTGTCTGTCAAACGTGCCATTATTCCTCACATTCGCTCTTGTAGAACAGCAAAGGATGCTTGGGATACACTTACCACTTTGTACCAGGCTAGGAATGAGGCTCGTGTTGCTTACCTCCGAAAACAGTTGGAGAGTGAGCACATGAATGAAGGTGATTCTATGGACAATTTTCTTACAAAGATCAAAGACCTGAAGGAACAATTGATTTCTGCTGATGAGGTTATACCAGATAGCTCACTTGTGCAGACCATTCTGAATGGTCTTCCTGATTCATATCAGAGTTTTGCCTCTACTCTTCGGTTGATGATGAAAGGCAATCCGAATGCCTTGTCATTTGAAGAATTAGTCTCTGTTCTGTTGCAGGAAGATCAGTCCAGGCAGAACAGGTCCATTATGCGTGTTGCAGATCAAGCTTTCCTGGCTAGTCAAAAGGGCAAAGGAAAATGGAGCTCTTCTACTAGTAAGCAAAAATCTGCAAATGCTGCACAATCGAAGAACCAGGATAAAGATGAAAAGAAATCAGAAAAGCAGAAATTGTTCTGCAAGTACTGTAAAGGAAATGATCATATTATAAAGAACTGTACAAAACTGGCTGCTAAAGAGGCAAAGAAGAAAGAGGCTGGAATGGTTGTTGCAGAGGCCTCTACACCAAAAACAGAGTCTGCAAATCTTGTGCAGGAAGAAGAATGGGTGTTTACTACTGTCTGCAGTTTTGACCCATCTTCTCATGATCAGTGCATGTCTGCAGTAGACTCAGATGTTTGGTACTTTGACAGTGGGGCGACCAAACATATTACCTCACAGCGCAGTTTCTTCTCTTCACTCGAGCCTGCCCCTACAGGGAATACTGTCACATGCGCCAATAACTCCTCTTATCCTGTTATGGGAGTTGGTAAGATCATTTTGACTACTGTTGATGGTAGTTCTTTCACTTTGTCAGATGCTTTATTTGTGCCAGGGATCAAAAAGAATCTGTTATCAGTTTCTGCATTAGCTAAGATTGGCTTGGTTGTGAAATTTTTGATGACAGGTGTACAGTCCATGATCTCTCAAATGGCGATGTGATTATTGCTTCTGGCATCTTATGTCGTGGGCTGTATAAGCTCATAGACTATGAAAGATCTGTGAATGATTCGGCATGTTCAGTTCATAATTCTCAGGCTATGTCAGATGCAAAGCTTTGGCATGCACGCTTTGGTCATCTGAATTTTGCTAGTTTGTTACACCTGCAGAAATCTGAAATGGTGTCCTCTTTGCCCAAACTTGAGGCACCTGGAGAACATGTTTGTGAAGGCTGTATTTTGGGCAAAATGCAGCGTTCTTCCTTTCCAAAAGATGGTTCAGTTCGGGCTACGCAGAAATTGCAGCTTGTACATAGTGATGTCTGTGGTCCTATGCACACACCCTCTTTTGGAAATTACCTATACTTCGTGACTTTCATTCATGATTTTTCCAGGCATGCATGGGTATAATCCACTCAAAGCAAAGTCCGAAGTGTTCATGTGCTTCAAACAGTTTTTGGTTTTAGCTGAAAATCTGTCAGCATGTAAAATGGGCACCCTCCGTTCTGATCGAGGGGGGGAATATATGTCTTCAGATTTTAATGCATTTCTGGCTGAACGTGGGATAAAACACCAGTGTACAGTACCGTATACACCTCAACAGAATGGAGTTGCTGAACGAAAGAACAGGTCACTCATGGAGATGGCGAGGTGCATGGTCAAAAGTCAGGCTTTACCACATAGTTTCTGGCTTGAGGCTGTCATGTGTGCAGCATATGTACTGAACAGGTGTCCCACTAAAGCATTGCAGTCTATCACTCCATATGAGGCTTGGCATGACCGGAAGCCATCTGTTGCTCATCTGCGTGTTTTTGGTTGTTTGGCATATGCATTAGTGCCTGAACAACATCGCAGAAAATTGGATGATAAGGCAGTAAAATGTATTTTTGTTGGGTACAGTTCTGAAAGTAAAGGCTATCGTCTGTATCATCCACAGACTAAACGCATTCTGGTTAGCCGTGATGTTGTCTTTGTGGAAGATGCTATTCAGCCATTGCTTTCATGTACTAAGGAGACATCTGTTAGCTCCAAATACATGTATGATACTTTGATGCCTCTTTTTACAGGTGGACAGGCTAGTGTTGGTCCTAATGAGGCAACTTCTCAGCCTTTGCAAGTTTCATATGATGATGCAGATCATTCCATTTCTGATGCAGATTTACATGATGCACTTACTGATGAGAGAGCTGATATTGAGCAGGCAATTACTATGCCAAAATGGCTGGTGCAGACTTTGCGTGACATCAAATTAGATGCACCTTTGTCATATCGTACTCGTTCAGGCTCTCATAGTGCCTCCTTTGCATCAGATTGCTATGCTATGGCTGCATCTAGTCTCTGTGATGAGAATGAGCCTGTTTCTTTTGATGAAGCACAAAATTCAGAAAATTGGATGGCTGCTATGCAATCTGAATATGATGCTATAATGAAGAATGGTACATGGTCCTTATGTGAATTGCCTCCTGGCAAGAAGGCCATTGGCACTAAGTGGGTATACAAGCTGAAGCGTAAACCTGATGGTACCGTTGACAGGTATAAGGCTAGGCTTGTTGCAAAGGGTTATGCACAGGAAAGAGGCATTGATTTTGATGAGACCTTTGCACCTACATGCCGTATGACTACTGTTCGTAGCATTTGTGCACTTGCAGCCCATCATGGTTGGAATGTACATCAGTTGGACATTAAAACAGCATTTCTGAATGGTGACTTGCATGAAGAAATGGTGACTTGCAGGAAAAGAAGTCTATAGCTTCTTAGATGGATTCTCTGGATACAACCAAGTAGCTATTTCTACTGAGGATCAACATAAGACCACATTCACAACTGAATGGGGGGTCTATGCTTTTAGAGTGATGCCTTTTGGAATCACTAACACCCCTGCTACTTTCCAGAAATTGATGTGTCACGTGTTCAAAGAATTGTTGAAGAAAAGTATGGAAGTATATGTAGATGACCTATGTACATATTCAAATCGGAGACAGGAACACATTCCAGAATTGCAAAAAATATTTGATACATGTTGACAATATAGGGTCTTCCTAAATCCTGAGAAGTGCATTTTTATGGTGAGACAAGGGAAGGATTTAGGACACATCGTGTCGAGGAACGGAATATCTACGGATGAAGACAAGATCAAGGTAATTCTAGAACACTCTAGACCAAAGAATGTGAAAGAAGTGCAAGCATTTATGGGTCATTGTCGATACTATCGGTGATTCATCCACATGCATGCCATAATTGCCAAACCCTTATATGGATTGTTGACTCAATTCACGTGGATAGACGAATGCGAAAGGGCATTTAATGAGCTAAAGAAACGGCTTAGCACAGCTCCTATATTGAAAACACCCAATTGGAACAAGCCTTTTCATATTCATGTGGATGCTTCCAATTATGCAATAGGATGCATCTTAACTCAGCCAACAAACGCAAGAAAGTTGGACCATCCAATTGCCTATGCAAGTAGACAACTGAATCAAGCGTAGAGAAACTATACAACTATAGAGCGAGAGGGATTAAGAATGGTGTACGTTGTAAGGAAATTCAGACACTATCTCTTAGCCAATAAGTTCAAATTCTTCATAGACCATCAAGCCTTATTGTACTTCGTCAATAAGCCTTACAACATGGGAAGAGTTGTGAGATGGTTTCTATTATTAATGGAGTTCGACTTTGAAGTGATTGTAAAGAAGGGTAACACTCATGTGAGAGCAGATCATCTCTCTAGGTTAACACATGGAGAACCCTCGAGCAGAGTACCATATGATTTGCCAAACACTTATTTGTTCAATTTGGAAGTATGTCCAAAGTGGGCAGAAAAGCTGATTCCAATACTCACTCATGGACCACAACATTTGATTAATAAGGAGAGTAAAAAGGAAATCCTACAATCGTGTAACTTACACATAATAGCAGGAAGTGTATATCATAAGGAATCCAATGGCGTACTGTTGAGATGTGTAGAGGAAGATGAACAAAAGAAGTTGATTGAACAAGCTCATGTAAACAAATGGAGAATGCACAAAGGAACTCATGGAACTCTAAGAGAATTGAAACGGCTAGGAGTATACTAGTCTTATATGCCTAAGGATGTCCATGCATATGTCAGCAATTGCACGGAATGTCAGGAAACCACCCCCGATGACCACACTTCCCTTTCTCTACAATAGCACCCAACTGGAGTAAGACCTTAGTGAATTCCTAAGGACATGGAAGCATGAGGAAGGAATCAGTTAAGCAAGGAAATGATCTCTAGAGGAAATGAGTAAAGACTACGTTATCATGGGAAGACAATTATTCAAGAGAGGGAAGGATAATCACCTATGGCTATATGTACATGAAGCAGAATACCTACCCATACTAGAGATGGCACACTCAGTTGCCGCAAGAGGACATTTCTCAGCTAAAAGAACCATAAAAATGATCCTCTTTGCAGGCTTATGGTGGCCAACCCTACATATGGATGCAGACACCTATGTATGCAGTTGCAAGACATGCCAAAGAGCCAAATATCCGATTCGACGAGATGACATGCCATTAAGGCCCATGGTTTGCACTATAGCATTTTCTAAATGGGGTATTGATTTCATAGGACCCATTAACCCACCAGCCAAAGGATCACATGCGGAATACATAATAGTAGCCATGGATTACCTGACTAAATGGGTAGACGCAAAGGCTACTAGAAAAAATGATGCTCAGACCACTGCCAAATTTCTTTTTGAGCATATCTTCACTCGCTTTGGACTACCTATAGAAATAGTGAGTGATAGATGAATGCATTTCATTAATGAAGTGATAGAGTCCTTAATGAATGAGTTCTTAGTGACCCATAAAAAACTAGCCCCTTATCATCCTCAAGCCAATAGTCAAGCGGAAAGTTCCAATAAGTTGTTGTGTACTGTATTGACAAAGATAGTCAATAGTGGAAGGTTAGATTGGGACAAACAATTGCATCATGCAATTTGGGCCTTTCGTGTTGCTTACAAAACTACCATTGGAACTACCCCATCTAATCTAGTGTATGGATAGAACGCAATCTTGCCAATCGATTTTTTAGTGCCCACTTTGAGAGTAGCACAATAGTATGAATGGACGGGACATGAATTATCCAAGCAACTAGACCAAATTGAGACGCTACATGAGACTAGGATAGAAGCTGTTGTTGGAATTTATGCGGCCAAGAGAAGACAAAAGGCATATTATGATTCGCACATCAAAGACAAAGGACTAAAAGAAGGAGAATTAGTTCTGGTCTACACCTTGAAGCAACATGCCAAGAAGCTAAAAAAGCGCGGATATGGACCTCTAATTATCAATAGGATTTCAATGAGTGGAGTGGTTAATCTAGCTACTCTGGATGGAGATATTCTTCCTAATTACATAAGTGGTTGTCGAGTGAAACGCTACATGGAGCCAATGACGGACCAAATGTTAGCACGACTTGTAGGTGCACAAAATAGAAAAATAGAGGAAGAGAGGATTTGAGAGGAGGCAAGACAAAAAGCCCTAGAGCGTATCAAGAAATGAAAAGAGTGGGTAAGGCAACGGGATGAACGGTATCCACAAGGAGAAGAGCCTATTCCCATGGCCAAGTATCAATTTCATAAGTCCAACACCAACAATCTCAGCATATCCCAACCATACTTAAACTTAAGGATTGGAACAACAGTGTACCAGCTAATAGATGCCTTGATAGACTCGGGAGCAGCACTCAGTTGCATAGGAAGTACAGTCATCACGAAGCTTCAAACGAACATATCACCTACTAAAGCACACATGATAGGTGTGGGAGGTCAAGTTATAGAATGCATTGAAAAAGCTAGCAGTATCCCTCCACCTAGGAAATTCCACTATGGAACAACGAGTCTTAGTGTGTAAAGACGAGGATCTAATAGAGCATCTGATCCTAGGGCAAGACTCGATCATTGAAAATGAGGTGTGCATTCATCTGGCTCAAGGATACATCACAACCAAGATAGGGCACAAGGAAATGTTTAGTCTATTAGAAGAGAAACCCCCGCATAGACAGGACATCATCAAGAATGAGAAGCCAATCCTAGAAAAGGACTTAGTAAATGCCTCCATTGCAAGCCAACCAGAAGAAGGTTCGACGAAAGAAAGGACTTCAAGTCCCAATGCACTAGAGGAGAAAGTGGATTCATCCCACATGAATGGTGAAACAAAGAGAAACTGTGAGGACACTACTCCTAAAGTCGACTACAACAAAGGGAGATCGCCAATATGGAACTCCACTATCAGATTCTCGCAATCAACAGGTGCCAACCTACAACAGGTTTGCAAGGATCAAGTGAAGGAAGCGGCAAAGTCAATATCAATACCGGTCACTCATTTGAAGGAGGCAACAAATAACAACAGATCCTCTTCATCACAGGCGGGACCAAAGCGACTTCTGAGAGTATGGCTTCCAAAGTCATTGCTAGAAGCTCAAAGAACTAGGACAACAAATATGGATCGCAAAGAAGGTCAGGTAGATCGTAAATAAAGAGATAGATAAGTGCGAAGAAACATTATCCCAATGCAAGAGGACCATCAAGCCAAACACAATTAACCAAAGATATCAGAAAAGAATGACACCAATTACTCAGATTACAAAAGAGAAAGAGACTAGACCGAGAACTTGACAAAACAGAGAGAGGACGAGGCCTTACACTTCAACTACAAAATGAATATGGAAACTAAAGAGACAGCAAGGATCGGAACAACAAAACCAAAACGATTTTGTTTGCACACATGAAGATTTGAATGCACCTAAAGTATGCATGATAGGGCCACCATAGGAGGCCATGCATTCGTCACATGATGTACGTAACAAAATTCGTGGTGCACATTCCCCACTTGGGGACAGGTCATAGCTTTGAATGGAACTACTATGTAAAATAAATAAATGCTTCGGCTACACTAATTCTTGTTTTCTTTGAGGAGTGAAAATGTAAAAATATGCGGTAAGAGATCTTACTTATGCAAGCAAGGGGAACGGAGTGACGCAACGAATGAGATGTCACTACAACAGACATCACTAAAGACTTGCGTTCAATGGAAGCTAATGCTCTTTCCATTACGAGTGTAGATGGCTTCTGAGGATTCTGAAGCTACCATGCAAGAGGAAGTGCTCGAATTCCCTCTATAAAGCGTGACTAAAGCAAAAGGTCACTGGTTTAGAGAAGATCAACTGGCAGGGGATTATTTGTTTCTAGTGACCATCAAAATCATGGATACTGACCATCAGTTCCCCATCATGTCCCAAGACTTCAAAGTAGTGCATCAACTCCCATCAACCATGGACATTATGAAGAAGGCGGGTATTCAAAAGTACTTTGAATTGCACATATACAAACCTGACTTTCAACGTTGTACGCAAGTTATGAACACCTTGCAGCCAACATTGCATGATCCATTGGTGCCAGAAGCTAGAGTACTGGATGCAGTAGGCGAGTGGGTCATTATCCAATTTACACATGACCTAATTAAGGAAGCTTTTGGATGGGAGAAGGATGGGAATAAGATATTGAAAGAGGAAAGTTGAGGAGCAAAGGACCCAGACATTCAGTGACATTTATCGCATTGATATTGGAGAGGAAGTGAGACTCATCCATCAGCACTTTTGCTTTCCCAACATGCACAGGTACACTGCTCCTCAAAAGATCATTGTACAAATGCTGTCACATGCTATAAGACAAATTGGAAATCAAGTCAATATGACCCCATACATTCAAGAATGGCTATTTGAGGCAAAGAAGCAGTGGAATCACAAGAAGTTTTTAAATGCAAGTGGTGCCTTGACTATATTGATATATCATGCATTGGGCATTAGAGAGCATTTAAAAGAGATGCCATCATCTGAAGCAATGACCAAATATGCAAAGATTGCTACAGTTCCCAGAAAGAAGAAAGGAGTCAAGATTGTAGAAGCCGCGGAAACAAGCTCCCAACCTAGAATGAGAGGTACCAAGAGGCTACGAGAGATGATGCAAGCAGAAGCATAAGTTCTAGCTACAAAGAGGGCACACGTACTTCCAAGAATGCGACTTGAAGGAAATCCACCCATTACGGAAGAAGAATTGACCAGAGCAATGGAAGCTACCCATCAGTATACCGAAGGAAAAATAAAACTCTCAATGCAAGGACACCACTACCAACAAGCACACCCAGACTCAGAACAAAGAAAAAGGTTGACCAAAGTCCACTAATACAAGGAATTGGGATTAATAAACTCAAGCTCATCATCTGATGCACAAGAAGAATCAGAAACCTCCATGTTGAATGTAGACATTCGAAGTGATTCCAAGGATGATGGTCAATGGGAGGAGTTAAATCAAGTAAATGAGGATGTAGACATGGAAGGAATGAAGGCAGATCAAACGCCAACAAACTCCAGCAAAGACACGACAAGGAAGGAAGCTTCCCAAGAAAGGGTGCATGTTATTAAATGGAATGAGGCATCTAATATTCAAATCCAAGAGACTCTGCTTGCGGGAGGGGTCCTATTCAAGAACCCTAAGGAAGAAAAAGTGGAAAATACAGTTGAAGAATCAGAACCCTTTACACCAATAAGGGTAGTGGCAGAACCATCTCCAATGGATGTCACGTTTCAAGGGAGTGCCAAGAAGACTAGTAATAAGGAAGAAGAAAGAAAAGAACACGAAGTACATCTCCAAATAAGGCAATCACATAATGATACCATACACGTGGAGCAAGGAAAGGATGTACGAACAGGGGAAGTTCCAAGTATTCCCAAGACATGGTTAAATGTGGATGTCGCTCGGCTCAAGCGAGCTGTACAACAGATGATACAGACAACCATGGACACTCAACAACTCATGCTTGAGACTGATGTTGATTATGACAAAGCGATGCGGGAAAAGAATCAATTTCAAAAAATAGGTGAAAATCTATCTGCCCAATTAAGTCAAGCACAAAACATAATAGTAGAGAAAGAAGTAGAGATCCACGAAACCAAGCATCAATGCAACTCACTAGAATCAGAAAATCAGAAGCTAAAGGAACAATTGCAAGAACTAGAGAGCAAATATGAAGCTAGCAAGGCCGAGAAGGCACGAATGCACGCTAGAAGCAAAATCCTTGAATCACAAATTAAAGTATATATGGACGAAGCAGATAACCTCCGTAATAGGAACAAGGAGCTAATGACAGCACTGTTATTCAATCAACTGATAGAAGCTCTTGAAGTGAAAGAGAAAGACACAAAAGCATTGGAGGAAAGGATAGCACAGTATGAAGATCAGCTCAAGTAGGAGCAAGCCATCATCGCAGAATGGGAGAAAAGGTATATGGATGACACTGCAGAACTGAGAAAGAAGTGGAAGGGAGCAGAAAATCGATATATAGTACAATGCAAAGAGATGTTGATCAGCTTGCTGTCATAGGAGAGGAGCTCCTCAAAAACAAAGAAATGATTTTGAAAGCCACGGAAGAGATTAAAGAGAAAGATGAACTAATAAAACAATTGCAAGGTCAATTAGCACAGCAGGTCACAGAGGGGACACCAGTAGTTCCACCCTCCACAGCGGCTACTAAGGAGACTAAGGTACGTCCTCTTTCTCCTCCCCTTACATCATTCATCGATAAGGGAGGAAATGGAGACCAACATTGAACAACATACTCGGGATATTGTAGAACTAAGCGGTCAGCATGAGCAAGCACTACTGGTGTCCTAGCTTACAAAAGATTTTGAAGATCAAGTAATCAAAGTCATGAAGGAAGCAAAAAAAATTGAAAGCAAAAATCTAAACCAGGTAATAAGACCCTTCAATGTACCATATGGCTTACTTAAAGAGCAAACACGACAGTACATAAAGAACACAACAAATAAAGAGCCAGGTAAGAACCTCTAGTTTAGTATGCAAACATTCATCTACACAAAAGAGGAATTTGACAAAGCTGATCCTATATGGAGGAGGAAATTTTTAGAGAAAAACCCTACGCTACAGGTACAATGGGAATCATCACCATATATACTCCAAGTAAATCCATCTTTTTGCCCGATACCCAAAGGACGCTCCTGGGCGCAATTTTGGGAAGGACAACACCAGGGAAGCATAAATAACCAGTGGCTTAACTATCCATTACTACCAAGTCCACCACGTGATTATCTACCAATCGAAGAATACATGGTCAAAACCATGGAATTTTGGATTGATCGATATGCAACCGTACCAGATTTAGATGTCAAAAATGACTAATAAGATTTTGAGTATGTTACTTACAGTGATCAAAGTGTTCCAAATTAGAGGGATTTTTGGTGTAAAAAGTTGCTTATTTTTTTCATAAGGAAATAGTGAGTTGCTTTTTAAAGCCCAAAATTATGAGTTTATGGAGAGTTAAATGTGAATTCTAAAGTCAGCCTTCTCATTTTCTTTCCTTCAGCCCCAAGTTGCTTCTTAGTTGCCATGGATCCTAACTTGACCACCTTTCCCTTTATCCATCTCTATAAACACCTCTCAAGCTTCAACCTTGCACACATGGGATTAGCCTCTTAAGGCACCTCTAACCATTATAAATGGGCATCCTAAAAGGAGCCATCCAACCTTCAATGGCCAAGTTCTCAACAATGATCCCAAAAGATGGCAAAATTGAAAGGTGGTGTCTTCCTTTTTGTCATGTCCATGGTGGATACCTATAAATGTGAGAAGCTTCTCCTCTTAGTACATGCCTTCTCCTTTAGGCACCTAGCTTATTAGGGAGAACTCATAGCAATAGTGTGTTTAGAAGTTCCCTGCCACATGGTCAAGAAAGAGGTAATATTCTAGCTTCATGATGCAAGGAGGAATTTCTCCCCTAGAAACTAACATTGGTATCTCCGCGACTACGTGCACACAACAAGATAGATTTGCACCACCCTAAAGTAAATGGATAATAAAAAAATTCCACACGTGCTATCGAGATTCATGCTAAGCAAAATGACACAAGCATAAGGTAAAACTAACACTCTCCTAAAGTACATGTTCAATAACCTTGATGCATTTGTCTTCTCAACATAAATTTCACCACCGCTATAAGAGGTCAACAAGATATGAAAAAAGATTTTTATTTCTTCAATTAGGAGGGTAGAGAGGTGAAAGGGTCAGGCTACAACCACTTCCTTTATGGGAAGCCCTCTATCATTTCTCTCTTCCTTCTTGGTTAGGTGGATGGTCATGGAATGGCAAACATCCAAGGGGATTATGGCTAAATAAAGCACTTATCAATTTGAAATAGAAATCCCTTACCTGAAAATCTCCCAACCATCAGCCTACATGTGCTTCCCTCAATACCTTATCTTGCTAGATGTGTCTCATACCACCTTCAATAAGCCGTTGAGAAACCTATCAAGCTGAGCCATCACATCTACATGAGCACTACTGAATTTTTTCATGTTACATGCCTCGTTTCACCTTGCAAAAGGAGGATTTGATATCAACATTGGATCCCTCCATGATCAACCTCGCAACACGAGACATGACACAAGCCATATTCACAAATACCAAACCTACCTCCCACTCTAGGATACATGATGACTCACCCTCTAGCATGGGAGATTGTAGCCAAGCAGGAGGAAAAACTCACAAATGGTGTGCCATACCACCATATCCACACTCTCTAGGTGTCTAGAGGACTACACCATGGGCATAGAGTCCATGAGCTTCATAAGGAATGAATGGCAAATGATCACATGGGTCCTAGTTATAATCTCTTTTCAAGAGGTGGCCTTGTTCACACTTGGGCACACACTCCACACTTAGCTAGAGAATTTAACTAAACGCATCTATCATGTCCATTGGATTTAGGGATGTAACACTCAATCTCGATCCTTAATATGTTTTTCCATTTTGTTTAATTTTGTTTATTTCATTGCATCATCATGTCATTTTTAATTTAGTTTATTTAGTATTCTGTGAGTAATCTGGACCATGCTGAAGAGAAACGCCCTATCTTACATTCATGAAACGTATACACCACGCATTGGCACTCATAGCATGGATTCCCATTTGAAACTTGAACCAGCAAGGTCAACGAAAAATCCACTACGCATCTCGTGAATTGCATCGCCCCTCCTTAGTGCAAAAGATGGATGCTTAACGAAAAGAAAAAGACTTAGCCCTCTTTTCTTTGCACTTTTTTTTTTCCAATGTTGATTTTGATTCAGGCAAAGGCAACAAGCTGAAGGATAAAGATTGACAGCTGAGTCGCGACACCTAAGTCATAGTCTCGCAGCATGTGGACGAAGATTGGTGTTCCTTAGGCCTTGAGTGAAGCTGACATAATATTTTCGACAGAGTTCGACGTTTCCAGGCCTGCACGCTCAGCGTTTAGTGAGTAGAGAGGTGCTGCCGACACTGTTGCCCAACCTCATACGACGGTCATGGAGTATTGCCGAAGGATCAGCGCAATCGGAGGACTCCCAACGCTTGACGCTGATTGTGTGAGTTGACGCTAGGAATCATAAGAGTGGGGAAGGTAAGGGAGTGCGCAAAGATCGTATGTTTTCTTGTAACGTTGTCCAATGAATGATTGAAAATAAGCATTGTCTACAATGGACATTGGACACCCTGTTCGTTCAAATGCTGCTTTGATTTCTTCGCACAAACATTGAATCTGTATACAGTTCATGCTTGTCTTGTGCTCTTCTACACGTCTGCTGTGATTTCTTGGCACAAGAATCGAGTCTGTATACAGTTCATGCTTGTTTCGTGCCCTTCTACAAGTCTAACATGTACAAGCTTGCACGATATAATTTCTATGCCAGATAATGCGTTGTACAAATTTTTGGAGATCTACAATGTGTATCAGAGCTTGGAATTGGACTTATGAGACATCTTACTCAAAATTTCTGACATTCATTAATGTATTACACATTGGAACATGTACAAAATGCATGGATCATAAAGGTTGTGAGTCAGATCCTTGAGCATAGTTTGTGTGTACGCTTATTATAGATGGCAAAAAAATACACTGAATGCACTGTTGATAAATGGCTTTCTGAAAATGTTTCTGGTGAAGAAATAAAAGACATATTTGCACAGCACGAAGTATGTAGTTATAGACAAGATGCCGGAGACCACAAGATCAAGAGAGCTAGCAAATGGAAACGGGGTCAATCGCTCGACTTCTCAGACTCATCCTGAGCTCCATCTTGACCATCATCATCATCCTGCGTTGCTAGTCTTTCCAAGAAGTCCGAATCGACCATGGACCGCTGCTTTAAATCCATAAGCAGTGCGACGAGCTCCATCTTGACCATCATCTCCATCATCTTCTCAGATTCGTACAGCAAGAAGTATGCAATTACAGACATGATCACGGAGACTCCAAGATCAATACAGCTAGCAAATGGAAACGCAGTCAATCGCTCGACTTCTCAGACGCATCCTCAACTCCATCTTCACCGTCATCGTCATCCTGCGTTGCCAGTGTTTCGAAGAAGTTCGAATCGACCATGGAGGACTGCTTTAAATCCATAAGCATTGCGACGAGCTGGTCCTTCGTGCTGTCTCCATCGTAATTTTTTTTTTTAAATGGAGGTTCGGCCGAGGCCTACTCCCCCGGACTTTAACTTTGAAATTACAACTGTACAAGGAAGGGCATAGTACCCATGGGACCCCCCTTATCCCACAAGAACAGGGGTAAGACTCAGACCGGGAAGGACTTACATCATCACGCCCGAAGGCAGTATCACGCCCGAAGGCACAGGTAAACGGCCCGAAGGCAGCATCACGCCCGAAGGCGCAGGTGTCCCGCAGCACAGGGGGGTTGAACCCACGCCCCCGCCTCAAGAGGCGAGGGATTCAACCACTAAACCAGGCTTCTGGGACGTCTCCATCGTAATTGACGCGTATGAGTAGACACTCTAATTGCAAATCAATTATCGCCAGGCCCAGCAGGATCTCAGTTGTCCACTGCCGCACATCGTCAGGAAGCGTCTGGATTTCGGCAGCATCGATAAGCACATCCTCTATTTCATCCCTGAATGTTGGACTAATTCGAAAGTCTCCTCTCTCTCTTCTCCATTCAAGCAGTCTTTCCAGTTTCGCAGATCTGTCCACGCTCATGACAGGAATGCCGCAGTTAAACATTATTAAGTCCCACTCAGACTCATTCAACAGGAGCATGCCATGAAGGGCCCGACATTCCTGAACCGGTAAATCTGAGAGATTCTTCGTAAAAGTCATGCACGAAGGAGCTAGATCGCATCCCATTGTCATTCGCGCCTGTTAGGCTAGAGTGCAGGCCATTGTCATTCGCATCTGTTATACAGCGCATGCCATTGTCACTCGCTTCTCTTATACAGGAGCGAAATTCCTGAACCGGTGAATCTGAGAGCAGGCATGGTCGTAGCAGGCATGCAAGCCCGAAATCCCACAAGGGAGGAGTTGCTTAAAAAAGCTTGCTACAATTAGAGAACATTACAAAGAAGGTTAATAACCCTTTCGTCCCCGTCATGGAGGGCCCACTTGAATTTAATATTGTTGCTGTCGAGGAAGAACACCCTATGATGTCTATATAGTAGCGATTTCTTATAATTGAAAATTCATTTGCCTAAAAAGAAAAGAGATTTTTGGATCAGTCAATTTTTAGGAGGGTTATCAAAGTTGGCAGCACATCTCTCTTTTGAGCTCTTTGAGAGTGCATTTCCTCTTATAGCATTCGACAATGATTCGATTGCTTCACCCACTAAGCCTTGCTTGCAATTGATTTGTTCCTGTAGCAATAGATCCTGCCAAGGGCCCACTAGACTCACATTGACTTAGGGCATGAGAAGAAGAGATGTCCCACGTCTTCATACCATGTAGGCCATGTTCACACCAAGGCAAAGCACAAAAAAATTTCTTAGCTTTTACATTGGTCCAAACTCCCTAGTGGAGAATTTACCACATAAGAATAGCTGTTTTTTATCTGAGGGCATGACAAAGGGACTCGAACTTAAAATCCCATTTTAAACTTGACCAACTCAGACACTGCCTCCTATTAAGCATGTCATGAAAATCCACATTCTTCTTGAATCTTGGAATATTTTCAAGAATGTTGTCATTGTGCTATCTTAGACCCTTTAGGCATCGGGGTCGTTCCCAATAAAGAGGTAAGTCTTCCAACAATCCCAAACATTGAGTTTGCTCTAAAGAGGCACCAATCATCGTACTCCACTCTCCTAGCCGAGTTAATTTCCTCAAATCTAATCCATTGTCTTGTCCGTTGGTTCGAGAGGTGCTTTCACGAACAGAACCCTTTGTTCCAAAGCTTTCTAGCTTTTCAGAGACTCCATGAATCAATCCCTCTCATGCCTTTGATAGGGTAACATATCAAATCATTTTGTCTAATATCAATTGCCCATTTCCAATCTTCATTGATCTTGACATATTGTGTCCTCTTGTTCCAATTCTTCCACAAAGAGCACATTAAGCCTAAGCCTTTGGAAGTCACCAAATAGGGGGAGATCAAAAGAGTGATAAGATCAAGTCCCTTCAACCTTGGAAGCCCCACTAGCCTAAGAGAGAATTGTTTCTTAAAATCATTTGGGCTCAAGAGGCTTCCTATTGCTCCTAGCTTTCATTAACCATTTGGTCACCAACTTATTGGCCATTCCTTAAATGTAAAGAATGCTTAAACTACCTTCATCACTTTTCATAATAGAGAAGTGTCTATCATAATAGATGCATTTGTCACAATAGACGATGTCTATCATGATAGATGGGCATCTATTGTAGTATCCGTATGTTGTAGATTTTGCTCTATCATGATAGAATAAAAAAACACTAATTTTTCAAGATGTTTTTAGTGATTTGGGATGCTCTAGTATTGCACTTTGTATTTCCATGCATGAAAATATAAAATACCAACCTTCTGTGTCTGTCGTGATAGATAGAGGTTGTCATCTCAAAAACTACATAGAGTTCTATCGTACCTACAAATGCTAGTGGAGATGGTGATACAACGAAATCTGTAGCAAGTGCTCACAAACAACAGGAAAATTGAATGCACAAAAGCTCTCTCTCTCTTGCTCTCTCTCTCAAAAATGGAATGAGGGAAATGAGGTCTGGAAGGGAATATGGCTAGAAAACTAAAAGTTCAGTGAAGGAGATGAAGGTAGGAGATGGTGAGGACGATGATCATGACGCTGATGAAGGAAGTAATAATAAACAAAAAGTAAAGAAATTACATATGAGTCCAATGTCACAAATCCACATCTTACCATCACATGCTCATCCTTGAAGCTCATGCCCTGGCAAGGATACCAAATTTGGTGTCACTCTAGCACAATTCCAAGCATCAATGTGAGGAGATTCACCTCATAATTGTCAATCCACGAAGATGTGAGGAAGGTATGATGACCATGAGCAAGTCAAGTGCACAAGTGAGTCAATGAGAGGCACACAAACATGCACACACATACACACATGCGCACACAAGGTAAGACAAAGACTAGAGGAACAATGGAATGCTTTCAATTACAAAAGAACTCTATCACAAAGCTCAATCTCTACCAAGGCAACCTCAAAAATGATCTCTCTAGCTATTTTTATAGTTTTTCACTAGCTTTGGCCATGTTCACACCTAGTGTCCTGCCTAGTTAAAAATTAGGTTTCGCGGCTTATTTGAGGGCTCAAACTGAGTCTAAAAATTATGAAAATTGGTAGACACTTCTTATACTCTTCAAGCTCAAGGAGTCCTCAGCTTGAACAAAATGGAGTCTAATCTACCAAATATGGTAATAACATTGTGAGCATAGTGATAATGATCATTCTTTGATGTAAAGTACATTTGGAAAACTGGTTGGGCCTTATTGTCAAATTATCTTTGACTCCTCTATCTCCTTAATCCTTGCTTCTCTTCCCTTTGTTCTTCTCTCCTGAGGATCTCTTGTCTAGTGAGTCCATATTGCCGGTCAACAATACCCAAAAAGAAATTCTTAACATTTAGTGGGTGATAAAGGAAAATGTTTATCCCCGGCTCCCATGTCTAGAGATGGAAGTCAATAATGGTAATTCAAGCAATGTGGAATCGTGAAAATCAGAAGAAAACTAAGATATGAAGAGCAAATTCAAAGAAGAAGTTGCACATCTACTTTAAAGATTGATGGGCAAGGAAAGCAAAAAAACTAATCTACTTGTGGCATGCTCTCATTGAGAACAAGAAATCTATTCTTATGTGGCAAATGCTCCATCCTAGAATCTAGTGATGAATGCCAAAGCTAATAAAATCTATGGGGATCCTCACTAGCGTAAGCATTTTTTTTGGCAAAGAGAGGACCTTGGTCATCTCTTCTTCTTATGCCCTAGAAGGTACCCAATTTGGCAATCACTTGCCAAGATTTTGAGCTTAAAAAGGCAAATCAACTAGAAACAAGCGTTACTTGGAGAAACAATTGGCCACTCTTCTTCTTTGTGGAATGCCATCACAGGGAAGCACTTGAGAAGATTGGAAAGAAAGATGTGCGATCAACTTTGATGCCCATCCAAAAGAGTTGTTGATTGAAAAATCTCTCTACCTGTTAGGTAGAAGAATATGGAATTGCGAAAAGATCTCCACATGTGAGGCACCATGGGATGTTTATTTTGGAAAGCAACAAGATAAAATGCAAGTGGCTCGCTCCTGAGGGGGATGAAAAAATCATGAAATATCTTAGTTACTTGGATAAAATGGTTGTCACCCATCGAACCTTATGTATCCTACTCTTTTTGGAGCCGTCTTGCCCGTGCTTTGTGAGATACTAGGGATCCCAAGGGCACTAGTGGCATCACCTATATAATTGATCTATATTTTTGATGCCTACAAGAATAGGCAGACTTGAACTTGCTTTTTTGAAAAAGACTACTAGATTGGAGAGAATAGACAGGAGACTTTTGAAATCTTCCTATATTCAGGGATTGATGTTTTTTGGGTGGTCATACATACCCATCATGAAAAAATTGTAATACAATTGATAAGAAAGTACTAACCTTTATTTGAAAGCATAAAGAAATTTTCGATCTTCAAATTACAATGATCTCTGGTCACTACCTTTCAAAGTTGGTTGTGATTTGCAAAACTTCTGAGGTTCACACATACAAGACCAATCTATTGTATGTTGTTCTATGGGATCAAACTAAAATTTGTACATTTTTAAACACCACCAAAAAATCTATACTTATATGGATATATACCAACGAAGATGTGCAAATATAAATTTAATCAAATTATGGATAGCAACCTACATCTTTGAACCAGGATATACGAAATATGAGAACGATGGGCTTATGAGCAGCACTATTGCCCGCACTCAATGCTGCCTTACTCGTAACTCACCAGTCACGGCAATCCGCACCCAATACCGCCTTACTCACAAACTCACAAGTCAGGACAATACTCAACCGGGAACACTTGTCAATACCTGGAGGCTGAGACTCGAGGGTTGAAACGTGAGTCTTGAAGTGACAGCTTACAACTCAATACTTGAAATGCCAAGTCCTTCTAAGTTCTACAATCCATACCGCTCGTCAGCCGCCTCTGGAATCTAGAATTTAAACGGTCAGGACTCACGGGGAGTCACGACTATGGACTATATTGTTTTGTGTTGCAAGGTATTCTACAGAAAGTACTACACAATAAGTGACGGGCATTTATGCGAAGTCCCATCATTTTTATGGGATGCTTGAAATTTAAGCTGTAAAATTGACGGGAGATTGCAAATTTATTACTTCATTCGTGAAGGTTAACAGAATTATGAAATTGTTAAATATGAGCCACGACTCGAGTTTCGTGCGCTTTCTATTTGTTTCAACAATGGCATCATCAAATTAATCCACAACAAAGGGAAAAAGAACAGAATTGAGAATGGGCGTCCAATTACTATGGTTCAAATAGGTTACAAGATCATTCCTAAAGTCATAGCCGATGGAATTTCCAATCACTTGAGAGCTTAATTAAGCGAGGATCAAAAGGGTTTCATCAAAGGTAGGTCTATTTTGGAAGATTTCCTCAAAATCTACTTTGACAATGTTTACGACAAACTTGAATGGGACTTAATTTGCAATCACTTAAAGATCTTGGCTGCAGCCAAAAATTCACCCTTAATACGGTCAATAGGGCCGTCAAAATGCAACTATGCATTCGGCGATGAAATATCAAAAGTACTTATCGAAGCTTCTAAAGCTCAGAAGCTTCCTGAGGAAAGAAAAACAGGTGCAGACGCTTCCTGCGAAAGTTCAGAAGATTCCTACCAAAGTGCAGACCGCTGGAGACTGGAGTGGAGACTCGAGAGGACACTGAACAGAGAGGACTCATGAGAATTTTGGAATCTTCCTACATTCAGCTGACAGAGACGAAATACAAAAAGCATTTGTCGATGCTGCCAAAGTTCAGAAGCTTCCTGACGATGTTGCAGAGTGGAGGATTTGTCTGTCTAGTCAGATACATCGGTTACTATGGAGACAACACAAAGGGCCACTCGCCCTAAATGTTATGAAGACACTGATAACACAGAATGACGATGGAAATGAAAATGGGGTTGAGGGTGAGTTTCAGGAGTCACACTCTTGATCTCTTGTGGTTTGCGTGATCTTCTCTGTAGCCACACATACTTGCGTGCGAACATGTCCTTTCGTTTCTTCTCCTCGAACATTCTCGGAAAGCCATGTACGATCAATAGTACTGAAAAACGTTCTCCTTCCTCAGACACTTGAAGAGTTTGCTTAATGGAATTTTTTGCCATCTATAACAAGCATAAACAAAAACTCTGCTCAAGGATCTGGCTCACAACCTCTATGACCCATGAATTTTGTACGTCTTCCAGGCAGTAATAAATCAATAAATGCAAAATACAAAATCAGTAATATGCTGATAAGTCCAATTTCAGCTTTGCTGCACATTGTAAATCTTCAAAGACATACTCCATAATTTTCTCCTATAGAACCTATGTAGTACAAGGTTGTACATATAAAACCTCGGGGGGGTTTGAACCAAACATGAACTATATGAAGAAATATCAAAAGTACTTATCGATGCTTCCAAAGTATCGTTTTGTTTTCTCTTTTACAAAAGTGCTTCGATTTAGTAAGACAAAATTGGTACAAGAGGATAAGAGAGAGGTACAAATTTGATTAGTAACTTTTTTGTCTTTTTCATACGGAATTCACTACTAAATGCATTTCAAAGGAGCGAAGAGTACCTGATACCTTCTCCGAGGAAATAGGCAGGCCATCTCCTATTAGTATCTCCAATTCAAAAGATTTTTTTGGCAAAATCTCTCCATTTTTAGTAACTCATTGTTCTTAGGCACCCCCCATTAGCATCTCCTATTCAAATCTAGTGATTAATCTTAGGCACCCCATCTTGTTACACCAACATATAATATGCTCTTGATAGTAAAATTCATTTTAATTCCTATCGGAGGACACATGTGAAGTTGTTGCATGGGTAGGAGGTGGTGGAGTACCCTCTGATTGATCAGAATCTGCACATAATAAGGAACAGAAAAAAATATAAGTTATGTATCCATCAAATATATTTAAAATTAAATGTTTGATATACTTACAGTATATAGTCATTGCACGATGAGGAGACGGTCGTGGAGTTCCATCTGATTGATCAGAATCTACAAATAATGGTATTTGATATTAATAATCTGATTATCTACATACACAAAAAATTCACATATACATAGCTACACATACACACATATTCACATACACACATTTACACATTATTGTGGAATAAATGCATGTATTTTGTATGAATGAGTGTATATGCATGCATGTGTGTGTACGTATATATGTGGATATGTATATGTGTGTTTATGTTATATGTATGTATATGTGTATATGTATACATATATGTATGCGTATATGTTTGCATGTATATGTGTATGTGGGTATGTGTATGTGTATGTGTGTGTATATATGTGTATATATTCTGATTTGTTTTCTATTTGAGATTAAATTAACAGAAGATATTGTATGGTGGAAAAAAATAAGAGGTGACCTAACATACCACCTGAGATGTGGCAGTTTTTTCGTAGACAGCTATGTCTTTAGGAGTCATTTCCTCAACAAAAGGTACACAAATTAATACTTTATATTTATAATTTTTATATATTTTAGTAATTTTTTAATTTAATTTATGTATTTTTTTTCTTAAATAAACAGGCTGCTGCAAAGAAGAGAGTGGACTCGGGCCACACATCGCACCTATGCCAAATGGGCCATAATGGTTTTGTAGCTACATTTGTAAGTATATGTGTTATTGTGAGTATATTTTTATTTTAGTTAAAATGCAAGCAACTAATCTTTTTTATTTGTTTCAATGCAGCGGAAGGATTATGGCCGATATCCTCCAAAACATGAGATCGAGTATGCTACACATTTTGATAATATCGGCGTTTGAGCGAGTATATGCGAGATCATCCTGATGCCTTTGTGAGTATTATTAAATTATATATAATTATTTTATTTTTATGAATGGTTTAATTGTTTTATTTATTTATGTTTGTTATATGTAATACAGGAGTATTATAGAGAGACAGATATGGATGAGGTGGAGATACAGACACTGGAGGGAGGATCTCCATCATCACATGGTGATCATGACGATGAGGATGAGGATGAATCAAGATTATCATGATACTGCTGATGATAGATGATCATGATGATGATGATGATGATTAAGATTTTAGTTGATTATGGCATTGGATTATATGTATTTACATTGATATATATAATATATATATATATATATATATATATATATATATATATATATATATATATATAATATATATAATATATATATATATATATATATATATATATATATCTATATATATATATATATATTATCTATATATTTTTCATTTCAGTATGTTTTGAATGTGTGTTATGGTATTAAGTAATGAAGCATTTTGTTCTATTGATTGTTATTATTGTTGATATTAAACATGTGTTTAATACTTTAATTATATAATTCATTCATATGTGTGTACCTAAGTGTATATGTCTGTGTGTGTATATGTATGTATGTGCATGTGTATGTGTGTGTATATGTATGTATGTGCATCTGCATGTGTAAGTGTATATGTGTATATGTGTATATGAGTATGTGCATGTGCATGTGTATGTGTGTGTATATGTATTGTGCATGTATATGTTGTTAACTTGTTTGAGCAAGTCTATGACAAGCCTAAGTATTGGCTGAGTCTCACAAAGTCCTAGAAAAAGCCTTAAAATGAAGACTATGTAAAGTCACCTTATGAACTACCTCTTGTAACTTTTGAAGAGTTTTACTTAATATAAAAGTGAAAGAATCTTAAGTGGTTGAGTCCCACTTGATCAAGAATGGAAAGAGGAGCCAGGAATTCGTGATTTGTGGTAGGTAGAGAATCAAATCAATCATTGATTGATTGGAGAGTGATTGAGGGAAGTTAGCCCCCCAAACTCAACTATAAATAGATGGCAGTTTTAGTCGTGTGTTAGAGAGACCTATGTGAAGACCTCCAAGAGCTGAGCTTTATGCCATATCAAGGTGTGATTACAAGGCACACATATGTATCAGTAAGTCCATTGTATTGTACAAGCAATATACTTCATTTTCATGATTATTTGAGTTCATCTTTCCATGTTCTTGTGAAGTGTACTACTCACTGCCATTACTCTCTAGTTTTTCCGCGTCAGCTTGCAGAGATGTTTCTCCTGAGCTTGGTGCATGCTTTTCAGTGATTTAACTTGGTAAAGTTAGCTCTATAAGTCTAATATATGCTCACAAATTTTCATGTCATTTGGATGTTGCAATCTTCAGTTATGTTCATTTGAAGTCAACAGGGTCTGTTCATCTTCACTTCTCTGTCAGGTACCCGACTTTTTCACTCACCTTGTCAGAGCCATTTCTCAGTGATTAATTATTCAATTCAGGATTTAAAGCTTGTTGGATTTAGGCTTACTGTCTACTATAGCGATAAAAATTTTTATAATCATTGGATTCCTACATTTTGAGTTATGTTGATTGTTCTGCTCACTGCTCTCCAAACTGTAGGAGCCCGTGAAAATCGGAGATGATGTCATGAGTTTGTTAAAACTCATTCTCAGTGTGGGTTCATTATTTTTTATGAGATTAATCTTGAAAGTTAGCTCTTTAAGCTACCTAGACTTCCCCAAGAGGAATTAAAGCTAATTGCGGCTGTGCTCAGAGAATTATGTAAAACAATGGACAGAGTGTATGAACCAAGAATAGCAAGTTTTCACCTTTGAGCTAACTCCAACTTATCTGGTTTTGATCTATCTTTTTTAGAGTGATCTTCCAAGGTACATAGTGTGTCTAATAACATCCATTGGCAAGCTAAAAGGGCCCACCATATACTTCTGGAGTTCATTTGGCTAGTGCAGATCAAGGAGTTTGCAACACCTCTTCATCTTCAAGCACATACCTATCCATCTCTTCATAGTGGTATCAGAGCAAGGTTGGACAACATGGCAGATGGATTTCCTTCATCAATTGACAAATTGGATAGAGGTAATTACTGAGCTTGGTCATTAAGGATGGAAGCTTATCTCCAAGGTAGAAGTTTATATGGTTATGTGGCTGGAGATGAAGTGTATGCCAAGTTTCAGGAACAAAAAGTCAACCAACACAAGAAGAGCAAGAAAGATTGAGCACATGGTGCTCCAAGGATGCCCTTGGCAAGGTCTTATCTCCTCACTCTATCTCAGATTTTTTGTTGCCTCACATAAGAAGTTGTAAGACATCTCAGGAAGTGTGGGATGCACTTGAAGCTTTCTTTTCTTCAAGTACTAAAGCTAGGAAGCAATCAACTATGGCTGGATGCACAACCCTCAAGAAGGCTCCCAAACAAAACAAGCTCAAGGACATAGCGGATCAGTTGGGAAGCATTGGAGAGTAATAGATGAAGAGCAAATTGTAAGGCAGGTTCTCAATGGCTTGAAGGCAGATGAACAAGTGGAAGCATTCACCCACAGCTATGGATTGTACATGGACATGCATGTCCTGATTTCAACACACTTCACTTGGACAACTACTTACTCAAGAGGCACAGCTTATCAAAAATGGGGAAAGATCTAAAGGTAATCAATCTTCAGCTTTAGTACACGGATAAAAGCAAGTCTAAAGATAACAAAGGAAAGGCTAAAGAAAGTGGATGATGAAGCAGGTACATATCAAGGCTAACTATGCAGGTAGAGGAAGACATGGCAGAGTAGAGGAAGAGGAGGTAGACAAGGCAGGGGGAGATCCCAAGACTCCAACTCATGTTCTATTTGTGGACTAACTAATCATACAACTGAAAATTGCTTTAGGATTTCCAGGAATCAAAGAGGCAGAGGATACAATAGAGGAAGTTATGGCTACTCAAGAGGAAGGTTCAACAACTACCATGGCAAACTACAACAACTACAATCATTCAAACTATCAAGGAGGCTACAAAGGAAGGAGAGACTACAATAACAACACAGAAGACTCAAACAAAGAGGATTCATTATTGATCATGAACATGGCTATGCCACAAGGTAAATCTGATGAGCATGTTTTCTACATAGATTCAGGTTGTTCAAATCATGTGGCAGGAAATGTGGCAC